>JAQGBY010004740.1:0-15976 GCA_034698785.1 Mycogona germanica | reverse complement strand
GCGATTTCATTGAGCCGTTCTGAAATTTTGCTCTGCACACCAAAATCCAATTCTTTGTTTTATAATATAGGATTATTCGAGGATTCTGTTCAATAATTCAAATAATCTGTGCACTCGCAGGTCGAGTAATCGGTCGAATTCTATGTCGGAAAATCGTCGTAATTACCAATTTTGAATTGTTGAGTCTGGATGGTCGAAACAGAATGGAAAAACATTTGTCAGTTTGATACCATTCGACGTTAGTGTCGCCCCAATCGCGTGCGGTCTTAACAGGATCTGGAAGAGTCGAGTCGCCGAGCCGGCACGCTGGAGACCCGGGCAAACCTCGACCGAGTGCCCTCGATAATCAATAAATCACCCAGGAGTCTGGCGAGAGGAAAGCCCGTATGTACGTGTATATATGCGTGAGCAGACATAACACCCATATCTTTTGGATAAAAGAAAAATCGAAACGCGGTTACGAACAGTGCCGAAGTACTCTGCCACGGCAAAAACAATGTTCGATAAAATACCAAACGAACGACATCAGTAAATACGACATCAGTAAATACGACATCAGTAAATACTAGTCAGAATGTGAAGAGACGTTCAATATAAATGACAAGTATGAATGAAATGAAAACTATGAATTGTCGATAATAATGTCAACGAATTTATTAAAATTTATTTTTTTGCCCAATCAACTGTAGTCAACCGCACTACAGGCGTTACGTCCCCTCATAGTGCTTAGGCACTACGCGAGGGGTCACGACCAGTACCCCGGGATCGAAATTTTCGAGAGCCCGCGCCGGGAATCGAACCCGGGACCGCCGAGTTCATTTGATGAAATGAGTGTTTTAAAGAAAAATGGAATGTGAGTATTACTTAAAAAGAAAATTGATTCTTGTAATTTTGTAACGTGTATCTGCATAATGCAGAGGTAAAAAAATATATGCTCACACAATGCAAAATTGCTCGGTGTCTCTTCGATGTTCCATCATTCCAGATAATTTGCTCGCTGCCACCGAAATGAGATTCACAGGCCGCTCACCGGTGTGACATATCGTTCTTAATGCCCCCCTCGCCTTCAGCGCCAGCCCTCTTTTAACAATCTCTCACCCGCTCCAACCCGCCCCGCCCAATTTCCTTTCCTCGCTGATCTTCATTGCTCGTCTAAGTCCTTTCTACTTATTAACCTGGTCAAATTAAGAACAGAATCGACTTCAGAAACAGAAGGTGGAGAAAGCTAAGAAAAGTCAATTTCGAAAACGCGCGTCAGGGGCGCGGACGCAGCGTCGCTCACTTTTAATACCGGAGAGCACTACTGCAGTGCTGGGGCGAGAACGAGGCCACAATCTGTGCCGGGGGGAACCGATCAACTAACGTGCATTGGTGCCAACTTCCGATGTGCCGATGCACTAGGAGGGATACGGAAACTCCTGTAGTGATTGAAATGAAATATAAATATAAAATCGCTCTTCAACGACGGAGATCAATTACTTAAATAGTTTACTTGTATGGGGGCGAGGAATGAATATTCGATAGCAAGTAGTCAGTCAAATAAAAATACCATATTTGTCAGTACAAGTCGTTCAGTGTAACACTGTTCTTACGCTAACCGGCAATGAACTTGAACCGCGCAGAGTGCCACAAAATGACAGTCATCCAAATTTGTAAAGCGAACCGAGGACAGCGTATGGAAATTTCGACTGCACCCATATCAGTGTCCTCATCGCAAGAAACTATTATAAATCAACCAAAAACAAATCAATCGATTTCCCAAAAAAGTTCCGACTGTGGAACAATCTTAAAAGAGTCTCATTACTGAGCCTGTTAAAATAAGACAATCCAATCTCCCAGAGGCTGCCTGCGAGTAAATATTGTAATTGTAATTAACATAAGTAGATGATAAAAAAGATTGAGTGGACGCAATCTGAATCGACTATGAGTGGCAATCTTTTTCCCAAATGACTCCCAAAACAATATAAATACGTAAAATATTGTCACATTGTTTATATTGTATCAATTTATGATATGCTTTGTCATTATGGGAGTCGCAAAATATTAAAAAAAAATTTGCCACTCATAGTCGATTCAGATTGCGTCCACTCAATCTTTTCTATTATCTACTTATTTTACTCAATCTTTTCTATCATCTACTTATTTCATAGTCGATTCAGATTGCGTCCACTCAATCTTTTCTATCATCTACTTATTTTACCCATCGACTTCTACCCTCCTATTCTATGTAATTAACATGAAATAAACAGTCCAAAGATAAACGAAATCGGTTACATCTGGATTTACGACAATCTGAGAGAAGATTGTTCCCCCCGAGAACGAATGTGCGCGGTAACCACTAAACTCGGCTTGCCTCTCTGAAACACGAACAAAATTACAGTTCTTACTCTCAGAGTGGCGAAAGTTTACAATCCTTTCGAGTTACACGGCCGCTTAACCTCTTCTGTAACCTCACTTAATATTTCCCGTTTTGCTCCCAGTCGTTTAGCGAGGGACTGGGTTACGGCTGCCACGTCGCCCGCCGCCACCTTATCTCATCAACAAAAATCTACTTTTAATATGAACTCCGATATTCGCATTCTCGCAGTTACTGCACACACTTAGGAACATGAGTTTTTTTATACTCTCGCCTATTCTCTTCCTCCAA
Source organism: Mycogona germanica (assembly GCA_034698785.1). Lineage (NCBI taxonomy): Eukaryota > Metazoa > Arthropoda > Diplopoda > Chordeumatida > Chordeumatidae > Mycogona > Mycogona germanica. The sequence continues at coordinate 13,329 of JAQGBY010004740.1, read as the reverse complement.
GATTTGCGCATAATGCCGCCGCCAACGAATAGACCCGGACGAGTGCGTTTCTGCGTAATGCTGGTACTACTAAATTTGGCGTTCGTACAGTACGTTGACAGTGGAAGCGGGAACACAAAATAAAAACGATTTAAATTAATTGTACGTCAGCCTAGGGATGTTACAATATTCCAACATGTCACTAACAGCATGTAAATGAAGATTTTTTATTAGCCAAATTAATTTATGGTGAATGGATGAATTTATGAACGAATTTCAATCGTTGGAAAAATAAACACTGAGTATCCTGGTACATGTTGTATTGAAATTGCCTACCTACAACCTATAAAAACTGCACCGAATCTTTCAGAAACTAAATTAAACGGAAAATAAAAATAGTAGTACCAGTTACACCACCATCTGCAATTCAGACAGTTGATTACGAACTTCTGGTGAGGATTATTTATTGTTCTGGTAATTTTTAGAACATTTGAAAAGAATGGTACAATATGCTCGTGACTTTCATTTCAATCAATTTTCCACCAATCACTAGACATCTATGTGTTCAACCGATTCAAAAACAATAAATCCAAACACTGTATGGCCATTGTTTTAGTCAGGGGCCGTTTCCAAGAGCATTTAATAAGATATATTAAATATTATCTTGAACATGTTTCCCTCTTAAATCAATAATTCGACTAGTCGTAGCCCAGTCGGTATCGCGGCTGACTGTGGCTCGGCGGTCTCGGGTTCGATTCCCGGCGCGGGCTCTAAAAAATTTCGATCCTAGGGTACTGGACGTGCCACTCGCATAGTGCCTAAGCACCATGAGGGGTACAGAACCGCCTGTAGTGCGGTTGCCTAAAGTTGATTGGGGGAGAAAAAAAGTGTCACTAATAGCCGATGAACTATAATTAATAGCATTTGTGCATTGAATTTCTCTTTATTTTGGAAGTTACTAAAATACGAATATTTTCAAAATACGAGAAAGTATAATTTATCTTAGCATTTTTTAGCAGCCAAATTGTATGGCTCACCCTGTAAAAATGTATTTAGAACAGGGAATGAACGATAAATGTGCCATCAAGCTGCAGTAAATTACGCTCACAAAAAAAGAGAACGAAGGATAAAAAAAACCCCGAGCGTCGCTACCGGTTATGGCCCTAGTTGATTGCCTATTCAGTTAGTTCGATTAAAAAAGCATCCAACATAACGGAGGCTTATTTGATAATCTAAATAGAATGGGGTGCGATCCCGAAACACGTAATGTCTGGCCGTGGGCGCCGACGCCGTCAGAAGATAGATTGAAAAAAAAGTCTACCCCCGATAAACGAGCATATTGCGTATATGTAGGTGTTGGCGGAACACGGGCTGTGCAGTCAGTGTGCATGTGCGCTGCGAGATTAAGGGCCAAGTGCATACAAGAGAAAGAGATATTAAGCAAAAACGGGAGAAAAAATCTTGAATTAAGCACGCACCGTCTGCTACTGCTGCTGCACGAATCGCAACGAATCGTGACGCACCCCCCGCTCGACCGTGACAAGGATAGTTCCCAAAGTACTCAGAATTCCGAGAGCCTCAGCATATGGAAAAACTAATCACTTTGAACACAACAAATTCCAAAATTATTTAAGAAATCAAAATTGTGCCTCTTCTTGGTATTTCAGTTTCTGGTGTTCTCTGGTGCGTGTCAGAGAATCGGTTGGTTCGTTGCAGTTGAACGGAGAACTATCAAATACGGATAGGGGTGATCGAGCGACTCATGCGGCGACAATCACAACAAACAGCACCTATTGTAGACACCCAATTACATCCTACACCTAATTGCACATTCTATTGCGATTTTTTAAACATGGGCACAGAAAGGACAGCGCATCCCGTTTTGCTTTAAGGATAGCCTGTCGTCAACAACAGTAAACCATTAATAACCAAATTGTAAGAAAGCATTTCATCATCCCGGCTGGTTATTTAAACACATTCTATGCAAAGAACTAGTCAGCAATTTACAATAAAAAGAAAAAAGGCAATGACGTAATTTCGCCCACATTTCTTCCTCAATACCATTCCCCAAATCGCTATGCCAGAAATAGAACGCCTAACTAACAAAACTCTTTCCAAGGAAGTGAAGAAGAAAAAAACAATAGAGAAAATTATAGATTTTCTTTTTGCAGCCCAAGAAAATCTATAAACCCAGTGGATTTCTTTGGAAACGGCGGTCCAATTCGTTATCGCGGATTCTGCGCTGTCTAGAGAAGTCGACAAAAATTGAATTACAGACGGACCGGGAAATTCGAAATCACGAATTCTCTCCCTCATCCATAATTAATCGGACCGAGGTGTGGCTTTAAAAACAGCCCTTGTTAATTTTAATGGCGCCACAGGCGTTATTTTGTCGCCTGCTTCGTTGCCGTCGCGATTTTCGGAACATTCGTCGCAGACATCCAATTACTGTCCCAGCCCCTGCACGTCAGGAGCTTCTCGGAGGCGTTGGAATTCTAATCGAACCGGCCGTCATTATTTCAACAACAATAACCCCCCAACTCCTTCCTCGCGAGACCTTGCGAGGTTTGAATTAAAACATTGTAAATTAGAGACTGATTCAGTTCAAAGATGACGGCAAATGGAACAAAATGACCGATTTCGAAACCACGTCTAGTGGACAGGTGGATGCCACCAAGATGCGTATTCAAATCAATCAGAAACGTATCTCATTTTGCACGCTTCCATTGTCCAACTGTCCACAGACATAACTTAGCTAAGGACGATGTCTTAAGGACAAATAAAGCTGGATAGATACAACAGTGTAAACCGACTGTTACAGTAATGGTAGATATTTGAAAATAACTTCTCGTTGACCAACGCTACACTCCGTCAGTCACCAAAAATAAAATAAATTAGCTACCCTTATATAAATATGACACCAGAAATAATAACACTTACCCAATACCAGAATAATAAGAAAAACCGGAACTTACCTAAAAAAGAAAAGTGAAAAAAAATCTTTATTAGCAAGAAGTATTTTATGTTAATAATAAAAAAACAAACGATTTTCCAAATTTCTTTACAACAAACGTGACATGAAAAAAGCAAAGAATATAAAATGCCGGAAGGCCTGCCCTGGCCAAAAAAACCTAGTCTCATTGTTCAATTTTTTTTACAGATTAATTTATTCGAAATCTAAAAACAGGAAACTTTGTCTTGGAGGGGTCACAGGAAGATTCAGGCAGACAGGGATTGCGAGAAACTACTAACAAGCGTGTCGTGCACCCCCAGCAATCCCAACCGAAATTTCACCCGCCAATGTGCGCTGTCTAAGCGTTGGGTGCGATGCCTGGGGTGGAATGTACTGAATAGTCTCTAGAAACTAAGCCTGGGCGTTTCCTCCCTCGCCATCTCACCCCCCCCCTTCACCCCACCCGACAAAAACCTCCCACTAGCCACCCCAAAACAGAACGTACTTCGATGATTGATTACCGGCAAGCACTTCAGCACAAATCAAATATTACATATAGCAAATTGCGGCAACACAATAAGCATGCGCGCACCGGAAAGAAAGAAAAAAAAAATGGAGCGAAAAGAAGAAGCAGAATAGAAGCCCGAGAAGACAAAAACGCGCATACGATTGCATATTCAATCGCAACGCGAAATTCTACGAGAGATGCATATTATTTGTTGGATCGAAAATGTAATCAGAAAATCCTCGTAGATAGGGCATTGTAGGTAAACAAAAAATGGATTTCTTGTCAATCAGTTGTACGGTACGTGCACCATATTAAATTAATACTGACACACAAGGAACATCAGCTAATAGCATTTCAATTTCAGGCCTTTGTTAACAGAGTTACATATTCATGCCACACGTGAGGATGACAGTTGCCAGACAACGTATCAAAATCCAAAAAGGGCGAGATGCATTATGATTTGACAGCTGCACAATAATACTTCGGAATTGATAAATTTGATCAATAAGCATATTGTTATCGAATACAGTAGACTTGGCGTACTTTCGATCAGACATCGAGGTTGGTTAGATATTTTTAATTCCACATATTTGGGAAATTTAAATTTAATAGTAAGGGTTTAGATAACATTCAATATAGAAGTAATAAACAAAACAAGATTATGTGGTTTGCTTAGCAAATGGGCAACTGGGGCTCACAATCGTTGGAGATTTAACCAGTTCGCTACCAATGCAAGTAAAATGTTTCGAAATGACTGTGGTTCGGCTGTCCCGGGTTCGATTCCCGGCGCGATCCTGTGGTACTGGACGTGCTCCTCACACAGTGCATAAGCACCATTAGGGGCACTGAACGCCTGTAGTGCGTTTGGATACAGTTGATTAGAATTAATAAAAACATATATATATAGATTAACCAATTTGTCACAGCCAATAAGCGAAGCATTTGAACATATGAGTTTTGCATTTAAAAATTAGTCATTCGAACAAAACCAGTAATTCGTCGACAAGTGATTACTGTAACCCTTAGCCATTCGATACACATCGATTCGGTCTGCGATCGGCCCCCAGAGGCAGGCTATCCCGCGCTACGCTAAAGTATGTAGTGATTGTCTTTCCACGAGGGGCAGCAGAGAAGTATTTAGCCCGTATCTGGAGAGAAAACGCGGCCACTTGTTGCAGTCATGCGATCGGTCTCTGCTCTATGTGTATTCTCGTTGATGACGAGAACCGCAACAACTGATGTGCATGGGGTGGTGGTGTCGCTTTAGTTTACAAAGTGTCCGCTCCGTCAAGTGTCCGCAAAATCGATCCAACAAACGCGCATGCGCACAACAAACGGTCCCACTTACACAATGGATCGTCTCAGGATTTGCTCCTTTGCTCCATTGGATAGTCTTACTGTTAAGGTTTAAAAAGGACGTGCCAACATCGTGTAAATCGCCTTCACTGAATCGATAAACAAAATCGTTAGTCTGCATATGCCTAGTGACCTGGGACAATATTTGTTAAGGAGGTTCACCAGCGTTTTCGCCCTAAAAAACAGGAGGCGACCTGGCAGCTTTGCCTAGCCTAAGCCTAGGTGATATCTTTAACGTGTACCTGAAATCGTACAGGCACGGGTCCCTGGCGTGTACAGGAAATTCTCTCGCCCGAAAAATTCCGAAGGTCTCGATCAGGAATCGAACCGGCGAACACGGAAATCAATACTAATGCGCCACAGGAGTCCCCTACGTGTGGGCCACGACCCACGACGGTTCAGACTAAAGCCATGACCTTAACCAATAAGTCACTTCCTCGATGATACCTAGGTGCGCCGGACACGAACCGAAAAAGAAAATTAATAAGATTTCCTCGAAGCCTCTTAGCTTCAGACGAAATTGTCGATCCATCGAAGTATCCAACGGATACGGATATTTTAAATGTCCACCGTGCAGTCCAATCCCCAGTACACTTGCTTTCAATCAGGCGCACCAACTTGGCCATGCCTGTAGGCACGCCGACTACGTTCGCCCACACGAAAATCCGAGAAGAAAAAAAGCTGCTCGGTCGACGAATTTGCCTGGCGACATCGGCGATGCCATAACAACAAGTGGGGGTTGCAACTCCAGCGACTAGGTGGCACGGACATCGAGCATGGCCACGAACGATTTCAAAATAGTTGCAGCCCTCCATCTCGCCGTTGTCGTGCAGATACACGAGTCACAGGAGCAGGCGTCTCGCTCGATAGGAGACGCGGTAGCGACGACGACCGGATCCTCCTGGAGCAAACCGAAAATCCCCACGCGAATGCGTATTTTTCGTATAGAGGCAGTAAGAAAAGCCGATCAATAATAATTACGATTTTCATAGCTTGTATCGCTACAAACAAAACATGCCGAGCGAGAAAAAGCGAGCGAAAGCGTGGGGTGGAGGTGGTGGATCTTGCGGAGGGGTAAACGGATATGTAGGAAGCGTGGGAGAGAAGCAGGGGTCGCCTCGAAAGACCTACATTTGAATTCTATGTCAAGATTCTATGTCATGTTCTCGATAAAGATTGAATGCTGGGGCACACCGATGCCGAGCTTGGTTAGGCTTTTATTCACGGAAGTGTCGTTGTAATATTAAATTGAACAGAAGTTTATAATGTGTTCTTGTATCGAACGACAAAAAATTGTCCAAGTACGAAAATATGAACGTAAGGAACATGAACGTAAACGTGTAGAAAAAATAATTCAGTTACATGTAGATAGGGTGCCCTAAAAAGAACGCCAGTTTTTTAAATGAATGGATCAGTTACATATTTATGAGAAAGAATATGTTTTCTTTTAGTACGTTCACCTTCCGATGTAATAATGAAAACAATATCTGGCATATGTTCTCCTCCCATAATTCTACATGCCATTACTCTCTCGATGAAGTAGGCAATAACGTTTTCACAGACTTACCCCTCGATTTGTCCACTGACGCGTTGAATTTTATGTCGACAACTGAACCGGTTTCGTCAAACTTATTGATCAGTTAAATAAAGACTTTAGATGTATAACTAAATAAAAGACGAACTATTGTTCTAAAACTATTGTTGGATTGTTAGGACCGAGGATGTCACGATGTTTTCGTATAGCACCCGCATAACTCTCACCGTACCAGTAATGCGTGTTCACTACCAAAACACGTTGCTCAGTTATTAGCCGCTTCAACCAACAGCACTACACGACAAAACAACAATTGCTAAACAAATCAGAGTAATACCAAAAATTATTAGAACAGCCAGATCTGCCAACCTTATAGCAAAAATAAAAATGCCGCGCAAATTAAAATCGGCGTTCCTTATTGAGGTCATTGTGAGATTCGTTAAAGAAATCTTTCCCTCTTCTACAAATGAAAATACACTGTAAGTGTCAATCTATGCACATGCATTGTCTCACATCTGTTTTAGATTTCTCTCTTTTCAAATGAAATGAAATCAAACAGATTTCCAAAACAGAAATCTGACCATATTGGGAAACATGTTGGTGAATTGAAACACTTAATTTCTTAAACATTGTTTTCAGAGCACTATCGAATAACTTTTATTGTATCTCTAGAGATTAAATCCGAGCATATAATTTTCCCCCCTCACAGATCGTGCCTTGCCCGCGTCAATAAAAAATACGTCTGAATTTACTTCTTTGTCGTGTTTGTTTGGTTGCAGATCTAGGGAGGAAGTTTAGGGAATAATGAAAAACGCAGGTCTGTCTCTGCATATGATCCTAGATGGGAGGATCTATATACCAGGCGGCGGGGAGTTTGGTGTGAGGGTGGTGGAAAGGCGAAACAGCGGGCAACTCGACCGACAGGTTGGTCACGGCGTTAAATCAACAAAGACAAATTGAAGAAGCGAAGAGCTATACAGTATGTGGAGTTGGTTATGTGGCCACCTACGAGCAAAAAAAAAACGACATCATTTTTTTCTGTTGTTGTTGCTGCTGCCAAATCAAATAAGGTAAATCGCGCAAGCCCACGCGTGTATCATCCTTAGATCCTCTGTCCACCTGTGCGCATGGAAAAGAAATCACCGTCTCAGTGACTGGTCCCCATCACACAATGGGGTCAACGGAGACAAACTGAAAGTTTCCTGAATAAGTTAGTCCCTCTTGAAACATGCGCCTACTCGTGCCAGATCTATTTTAAATTGAGGAAAATTTATCGTATACTGAAATTAGGAAAGTCTCCACAAACTTTATATTAAAACAAATTACATTAAATATGTTCGGGAATGAATGCGCGCCCACCGATCGGCCGAAACAGCACTGACGTCCCTGATGCAGCGAGCCGTGCCTAGCGGGTGCCGGAGAAGGTAACGATATTTTCTGCCTCATTCAGCTTGAGTCGCGCTCGCCACTGTGGATTCGGGGTCCTCGGAGGAATTACGTTGTTTGTGTGGCTAGAGCCTCGATATTAACGGTGGAGACGGGCGAGCGTGGGGGTTTCCGAGAGGAAAAGACGAGAGTTAAGGTGGGGAGGGGGGGGGGGAAGGGATTGGTTGGGGGGAATGTGGAGGGAGGGGGTCATGTGACGTAGGTGGTGGGCGGGGTTGGTGGACTCCCAACGCGGACAAACAACAGCCGAGAGCTAAAGTGAGAGGGCTCAAGAACAGACGTAGCTGCTTACGCGTGTTGCTTACAGTATAATCGTAAGACCCACTGCGAGAAAATGCTGCTCGTAGAACCCTGCCACAGCGAAGCAAGATTAGGCAGACATATTTTTCTCCAATTTCTTAAGCTTATTGAGAAATATTCCATTTGGGCGAACCAAACTCAGCAGTAACAAAGAAAGGCTTCAATAGCCCTAAAATGTCTTAGTGAGACATCAGACTCTTTGGATCAAGAATGAACAGGCACGGAATCGAACCTTGACTCTTTAGTCTACAGAAAGACGATCTAATCTATCCGCTTGACCAACAGGGCCTTTGTAGAGAACATCGCGCACTCATAAAAATTGACTCCAATGAAGTGGCAAATTGGGCTACGCTCCGCTCCGTAAACCCAACATGAATATGCTGCCCCTAATAAAGAGGCAATCACACAGTGTACGATTATAGTGCGGAATAGCCAACATCGAAGTGCTGCCCATGATGCTCTCCCAAACGCCTATCGGCTGCTTCCAGACATCTCAGTTTTTTGCATCACAATTCAGGCGCTTATTGTCGACAATATTCAGATAAATGGGCAAAGCCCGACAAAACCAGAATACGACTGGAGGATGTTGTTGTTGTCATATTGTTTAGTTTTTAAAGTGACGGCGCTTAAAAAAAAGAAAAAAAGAATAGCAGTACGAAACAATGAAGGAGAGCACGATTTGAGTTCGGGTCTCAATAGGATGCACAGGATAAGCGTAGGGCGACGGTACACACTTGATGTACGGCGTCACTTCATACACATTTAATAATGGCCGCTCGATAGGCAGTCAGCGTTTATGGAGAAGACGATCGTCGCGGCGAATTCGTCGTCGTCAAACGCTAAGTCTGGAAATCGCCTGAATATTTCAGCGCGGAGTCGAGGCTATCTTCGTGACGGCAATGCCAGGGCCACGCTTGAGTACATGGCCGATACCGTTATGTCAAGACGGGTCAGACGCATCCTTATATACGTGAGCACTACATTTTAAATCCATCTCCAGTGAATAGCACTAGTACTGTATGAATAATAATACAACACCACGAGACACATTTTCACCAGTTCTCCGGGATAGAATGAAGGAGTGTCGAAGAGAGCAGAGAACAGAGATATGCAGATGGGAATGGAACCTGGAACGGAGGGACCAGAAGTCCGTCTCTCTGGCTTTACCGACTGGGGTACGACGAGTCGTGCAAAAATATCATTTGAAGATATTATCTTAAAGATCAACAGTTACAAAAACATCCTGTACTAATCTTTTGGTTTAGTATTAGTAGTTCGGATAAATTGTAATTCATTATTATTTTTAAACACGTTTAATTAGGAACGCATCTCACGAAAGAAATCGCAATTAAATGTTCAGTTGCACGAACGCTATAAAATAGAATGCTACATATATGTAGTAGTCGGGACGACAGCAAGGGTTCGATTATGTAATACAGCGTATACGTTGTGAGTTGGCAAGATCAAAAAACCTATTTTGGAATCTTTTTTGGAAAGTGTGGATTGGCCCAAACTGACAAATTGTGTGCAAGTGGGAAGATTGCAAGGAGCAGCCGAACAGATATTTTTTCTGGCCGACTCGCTCAGAAGGCAAATAATTAATTGTCTTGTCCAAAATTCCCAAACAGCGCTAAGTGAAACGTCGCGTCTGCACATGCGTAACATTAGGTCCCCGCACAACCCTAAAGTGCAAAGGATATAAAACTGGCGGGACACGCTAACAGACGATTTATGTATCGCACCCGGCACCCGAGTTCATGTGTCAGTCAGACTTTTGTCTTTTTTTTTACATTTTGCTGTCAGTGGATTCGGTGGCCTGGTTAAACAGTCGTGGATTCTTTTCATAACCGAATGCAATCCGAATGCAAGATAATTAAGCCTGGGCTAGACAAAATTACCATGCCGCCTCATGGAGGGGGGGGGGGGGTTTAGGGCGAACACGCTGGTGGACCTCCTTAATAAATATCTCAGAATACAAAATAAAAGGACAAATACGTGAACCTCCTACTGTAGTAACCTGACACAAAGGTAAAATAATATATTGAATGAATATAAGGCGTTGTGTGGTTGTGGTGTAGTTATTAAAATATAATGCCCAATCTTTTTTAGACATACCAATTCGAAGTGCAGCAGCAGTTTCTACAGGCTCGAAATGCGAGTGAAAAATTGCTCGCACGACAGCTAGCGAAGTCGCTAATATATCCGAGGATTAACGCTTTAACGTCGAAAATAGTTAACCGGTCGTAAACGATTTTGCCGTGTACGCGTGAGAATGATTCCCGGGGCCCTTTTTATGCGCCAATCCATAAATGATCACAAAAATAAATATTCCCCGGCTTTCGTTTGGGAATGTTTACGAGGATGTAGTCCATTAAATGTCGCGCTGTCTTTAACTAGCTCGACGAGCGCGTTTCTAGCGGATCTCGGAGCGTGTGTTGTAAACCGTGAGAGCAAAAGATATGCCGGTTTTATAATTATCCAAAATGAGCACTACATTATGCAGTAAGTGAATGCCAACATTAGCGTTTAATAAAGCAATAGCGAATTCATATATTCACGGAGATCGTTAGGCTCCAGATTCGTTCTCTCCCCGAAACGAAAAGATCGTATGGCCTCTGTGCCCTCTGGTGACTGTCCAGGGCAGCGATAGGAGTACTAGCGATTCGATTAGATTTTCGATTCGACCATAGATTAGGTGGACAGTTATCAATTTGGTGTTACCAGACTCCCCAGCGCTCCTAGAGAGAAATTGTAATTTGGGCAAGTAAGCGTCACTGGTGGCGACAATTGTGACCACAATTTTTTGAAGATTACTTCCCCTTATTTAACCTGTTCTCCCGAAGTTTCTAAGGTGTTCTCCTGTGAAAGGTTCCATCGCCTTGGCGGTTCAATTAATTTTCATTAGAATGAAGGTCTACAGTGTTCAAACGTGTCCAGCCGTGCTCAAAATATATTCCTTTAAACGCGTCACTTACAAGCCAAAGTAAAAAATAATTATAATCTCTTGTTTCCAAATTCCTTCCTTTTCTGGAACTTTGTCTACATTTCTATTTCCCTGAAGTGCCTATGTTTTCCAGTATTGTGGTCAGTCGCCCTGCTAAATGACGAAAAATGTGCCATCTATAGATAAAGCGCAGTTCGAATATCCTATTAAGCTGAGAGCAGTGGTCAGCACTAAAGCACGATAGGGGGAAGCGCATTAATAAATAATTTCGTGTGGCGGAGAAATTATGTTTGAATTCAGTCTAAACAGCAAAGTCGTTGTATATATATATGCACTCGACTGCGTTCACACACACACACACGCAATGCTGCCCATAATTCCAATCATTCTACTTAAGGGAACGCCAGACGGTGAGACTTTCGCCATGTTACGCGATAAAATAGTCTATCCGTTTGGACGGATGCCAGACGAATAAGATGACATCACGCTCAAGTTGTTCATTCAACGACTAAACAGCATTTGAACAAATGAATAGACAATTTTATCCTGTTTTCTGCCAGAAGTCTAGCCGTCTGACACTTGAACAGCAATCGGAACAAAGCCAGGTGGCAGAGTGTAACACTCCAGAGGCATATAAATAATAAGCTCGCGTGGCTAATGCTCATTTTGGTCCACCTATTCGTGGGCGCTTAAATTAAAAGGCTTAATTAATCCTGGTAGACTTGGACGTTGACACGAATTGATTTCAACGATCCAATCGATTTATTTTTATCTGAGACTTTAAGAATTCGACAAAATTGTGGGTATCTTTTGACAACTAAGATATTGAGACTAAATTTAATCTTTACGTGTCAATATTTTCATCATAACTCATGACCCACATTAGTGACTGCCATCCGGATACTAAATTTTATGCCAGATGGTTACTTTATTTAACCTTTAGAAAATCAGAATGCGACGTGCTGCTGATGATCAAAATATTGAAACAACCTAACGGAATTGATTCGCCCCCCTCCCCCACTCATTGCACGTCATCGTATTTATTTTACTCTTTAATGGAAGGACGAAGTCACCAGGGCCTAACCACACATCAAATCGGAAAGATCGTCGCGGCACGATCTTCGGCGCCGACACGCGAACTTCCTGTCTTAGGTAAACCAAAGAGAAACCGCTCAGAAGCATCTTACAAGGCTTATAGAACAGCGATCAAATAATCCTCCTGACAGAACACTCGCTGATGAGCAGGAGGGAGGGGGGGCAGAAAGAGAGAGAGAGGAGGTAGAGATGGGGTAAAGAAAAGAGTAGGCGGCGGGATCGAAAACTGAATTCAACGAAGGAGAAATCGTCCTAAGACAGGCCGCCAAATCGAAACCGTTCTAACGCCCCTCTGTGGCACATCCTTTATTTAAAAAAAAATGATATGTGAAGGCTTTCAAGTTTTCCAGACCGACATAAATTAACTAACCTCTCCATATTGGACTAATGCTTCTTGGCACATTTTAACGTTAAGATACACATAACCGCCTGAGGCCTCGCTTTTTCCAAGGTACACTTATGTACACGAGCTCTTAGGGAAGAAGGATTAGTTCTGCTTTCGACTACATTTTAACTTGGCATTCAAACTTTAAGATAGTGTTACTGTAACGACGTAAGGTATTTGCTAGTAAAAAATCACACCTTATTATTGATATATCTTCACCAAATGCAAGCCAACTATCAAATTGTTTCACTATAAAAGACCACCAGAGAGCACTACCGTAAAATCGTGTCCAAAGCCCGCAACCCTTTGGCACCTCTCTTTCCATTGGCCTCACCACTGTATAATCCGCAATCTCAAACTCTCTTCCCATCCATTAGCCTCTTCTCCCATTTTCCAGTGCGCGGCCTACCATAAATTCCCATCTCACATTCTGCGTCCTATCTTGCCTTCGCTTTTTCCTTCCGTCTCTTTTAATATTGCTCCCCACTCCACCTGCTCAGTAAGCCGCCAGTCGGGGGGGTTGTCAAGAATTAGCCGCGACTAATACACCAATACAATAATTACATAATTGAAATAATTAAAAGTTCGAATAGAGACCTCAATAAAACCGACAATCAACACATCATTTCCCTTTCACGACAACTATTGCAAGAATTAAATAACTAAATAATTCAAAACACCGCGAGAAGAAACTCCCTCTTGTGACACTCATCACAATACAAATATAATAAATAATTAAAATAAAATAATTAAGCACTGCAGCAAAACAGATTGGCACACAAAATAAATTCAGTTCCTGTTCAAAACGCCACTGGTTTCTTTGCCACTT
>JAQGBY010004739.1:0-15978 GCA_034698785.1 Mycogona germanica | reverse complement strand
CATAGTGCTTAAGTACCATGAGGGGGACGTAACGCCTGTAGTGCGGTGGACTACAGTTGATTAAAAAAAAAAAAAAATATATATATATATATAATAAATAGCGAGTCGTGCCCGGGACAACGCCGGACGACCGGATAAGTATAAAATTTTATTTAAAATCCTTCAATTCTCCTCGGGATATGAGGATGAGGGAGAACTCGGTATGTGTGAATTGTCATCGCTCTTGTTTTTTTTTATCAGTTGCAGTGGTTTTCATTATAGTTTATTCTTTTTAATAATAGTTATTCTATTATTTTATTTGAAGAGTTTATCGCCGACTCTGCTCGTCTTTTTTCGTCCGGCACTGTCCCGGGCACAACTAGCTATTTATCACTTAACATCGTTGCCCTGCACGCCGCACCCATCAACCCCGTATCGGTGATCGATTGTAAAGCCTCACCTATGATCTGTTTTTCGCACCTGAAGGTTATAGAGCATGGCGACGGTAGGAAGACTCTGAAATTGGGTGACTTCGGTCTTGCAGTGGAAGTGAAGGAGGCCCTGTACACAGTGTGCGGAACACCCACTTATGTGGCTCCGGAAATTCTGGCGGAAACTGGGTGCGTCAGCTATATATATTGTATAAACTGTGATTTCCATTTAAAAGACCGAGTTGCTATATTTTAAGTGGGATCATCCATACTCAGTCAGTAGAGAAGGGCTTGTGCGAATGGGTCCGGTTTCGATTCTCGGTGTGGACACTCATTTATTTGGTACTGAGGAAAATATACCCACATCGCTTAGTGCTGAAGCACCGAGGGGTACATTATCGTCTCAGGTGCTGTTCACAGCACTTGAATTTTTAAAATGGGTGTTAAGAAATAATTTTCGCTTAAATATTTGCAGCTATGGTCGTAAAGTAGACGTTTGGGCTGCCGGCGTAATTACCTACATTCTGCTGTGTGGCTTTCCGCCCTTCGTCTCCGAAACCAACGACCAGGATGAGCTATTTGACCGTATCCTATCCGGTCACTACGAATTCACTGCTCCTTTTTGGAATGACATTTCCAATTCGGCCAAGGTATGCATAATAAATTGTACATAATTCTCTGAACTTTTATTCTTAGAATTATTTTATTCTGTGTATGTGATTAAACTTTCTGCTAAACTGCATTAATTCATCTTTTTAGGAGCTGATAACTCACATGCTACAAGTGGATCGCTACCGACGTTACACGGCAGCGCAAGTGCTCGACCATCCTTGGGTTTCGGTGAGTTTTCCTCCCTAGAACTTTGTTATTCTATTTCCACAGTACGCTAATACTGCTGACTACTTGACCTTTAGTGTGACCTTTGCTGTGCATTCAAAAATGACAAAACTTTTAATCACGGATCTATCCCCGAGTGTGGTTATTTATTTTACTGTATAGCGTGAGACATGATATGAGACATTCTGCGTTACGACTTGAGAGCTTGGACCAAATGGACATTTGAGCGAGCATATTATGAAATTAGCCATCATGCAGATTTAGTTGCTGCAACATGTGAAACCAGCCATTTGTATTTTCTTCGATTTGATGACTCCACTTCTGTTTGTATTTCCCCGTCAAATGTTCGGGGTGCTACTTGTACCCAATGTCATTCACGTCTTGTATTTGTATTTTGAAGGATGACTCAATCTTGGACAAGGACAGGCTATTAGACGTCTCCAAAAAACTGGGCGTGCACTTTGACACCAAATCCAAATCCTCCCACAAGTCAGCTGGCATTGCATTAATTGCTGTAAGTAGTTAACACCCGTCACCACACCACACACCACCATAACAACTACACCCATCTTCCACAAAAATGAAACACCACGTTTCCCCACTGTTGGCCCAATCTACTGCCGCCACCTGCCCCCTTCCCCTTTTTATGGAACTGTCACTATTCACCCCTCCACCTACTGTCGTCTTGACGCTTCCAACTTACATCCCGGCAAACGCACCACCACCTATCCCCCAGTTTCTTTTAACATTTTTTGTTGGCGTTTCCAACTAAAAATACCAATAGTCTTCCATCTACCCTCAAAACATTTCGTTTTCCTTTCCCATGACAACAGTGGATGCCCCTTGTTGTGGTGCATACTATAATTAGATGACTAGGCCTAATTTGTTTCTATATGCGATACCCCTCCTTTCCTTCATATTCCAACCCCCGGTCCTATCCGCCCATTTCAATCGATAATAGTAATAATATTATTAGTTATTATTTTGTGTTTTTACCGTTGTTGATGTTATTTGAGTTTTTTAATAATTGCAACGAAATCTGTGATACCCAGCACCTCAACACATAAATATATATATATATATATATATACATATATTTGTTTATATATTTGGCGATAATCCGTAGACGTGCGTGTGCGTGTGTATATATCTATATATATAAATATATAGCTATTTTGTTTGAAACTGAAATTCAACTACGGAGTCGAAATATACCTACCTATCTATATATCCAAAAATCTTTTCAGAATGTATAATATTTATAGTCTAGAGACAAATGAAAAATAATCAGTCCTACCTGTATGGTTCCTTTTTTTTAAAGCAAAAATCGATTATCACAAAAATATGTTCAATATTTTTATGACAAATTACACTATTTGCAATAATGAGTAAATCATGTAAATGAAATACTATACTAGCGTCCAATCACTATCCCTACCCCCAAAGTCAAATCGTCTTAAACATTTTTCAAAATCTCAAACTCCCCTCCCCCCTCTCGTTTGCGTCTCCTCCCAACCCAATTTATATGCCTGGAATCACAAAATTTGTTGTGCTTGCGAGTATGTGTACATAGTTTTGAATAGAAGGTTGCTCAATTTTAGTATATATCGGTATATTGTGATTAGGCCAGTAGATTTGAGTGAGCTTGACCGAGGCACGCATAGTGGAGTACATGTGATCAACGATAATTATTATTCTCTTGATATAGACGAAACGTTTAATTATTGAGGGGGGATATTTATTTATGTGTGCTCAGAGGCAATCAACTATATTCAGCGTCGGCGATGCGAAAATTGATCACTCGATTTTGTGTCGTGTATCTTAACGAGTTCATATTTAATCTTTCATTACGTCTATAAAAAATATACGAATATCACCTATGATCACAAATAACATCCATTTGGGAAAAAATTATATTGTGTCTGTCAAATTAAGTGTCTGCCCCCAATTAGCTACTTCCTATTTTCCATCTACTCTTCATTCACTATTATCAACTAATACCATTATTTTCTCTAAACACGAATAACCCCGTGTCGTCTTTACGGTCACTCTACCTCAAGGTGATTGCTAGAACCTGTATTTTGAGACACATTTTACACACTAGCCTTGATCCAACACAACTCGGCTGATCGAAAGCGTGACAAGATTTTCAATTTTCAAATTCCACCATTGAGCAAAACGTCATCTCAGTGGAAACATTCATTGATTTTTAAATTTCACGTTAACGATTGTGACATTTTTAAATTTCGTGACGATAGTTATGGAACTTTATTTTTTCTTTGTCCATTGGCAAAAACAAATAAGATGTCCAAAATCTTGTCACCTGGCGTTCTGCCGGCGAACAATCTTCGCTTGAATGTTGCATGCTTTCTTGGTTTCGTCCATGGCTCGACTAGTTTTGACTTTTTAGACTGGCATGACTTTTTTATATCGGATTGTTTGTATGAATGCTACCCATGAAACCAATCGCCTCCCCTGCACCACCATATTTTGACAACTAAACTTGAACTGACGATCAACCATTGGAGTTCAGTGTGGAACCTCACACATTTCTTGATAACTTTTCAGAATTACGAATTATTCTGCGGCATATATTGACCTCTTAAACCCCCATGTTTGTTCTATATTAGTTTTAAAGCAAATATGAGTCTCCAAAGTACCAACTTAGAAAATAGTCAATCAATAACTGGAAATAGAAATAAAGTTATGAAAAATTTTAGGGTTATGAAAAATTAGGCAACTTCAATTATAGTTTTGGAATTTCGTGAGAAAAAGAGTAATATAGTTATTTTAAAGAAAAACTTTTTAAAAGTAAAAGCAGTGCTGATTCGTTCGTCACATGTGTTCAAATGGTTCAAAATTGGGAGTACGCTGCATATTGTGTCTTGTTTCGCATCGACGAGCATGCCTACTTTTTGCAAGAGTTCCATTGCCAGCTGACCCGCACCCTTAACCCCTTCCTCCAACCCTTCCAAACCGCTCCCCCACCTCTCCCTCTCCATCCTTCCCGAGAATACCAGACGCCCTTCGACCTCCTCCAAAGTGCCCGCCTGTTGAACCTGCACTCCTTGCATCAGTGGATTTTTTGTTGGTGTCGATTTGCATTGCACCATTTGAGTTGCTTTTCGTCAACGCAAAGTCCAACAATTCAGGTAAGCACACTATTTATTTTATTTTATTCTCAATTAATAAATTCGTGCATTATTTTTTCATGATTTTATTTCGTTTCGCTTACACTTTTAATTTTGATAATCTTCAATTTGTTTTATTGTCTCTTCTCCGGTTTTCTATTTATTTGAAAGCGCGCTTTTCTAAACTTTTTTGGCTCTTCAGTTGCTGCGAGATGCTGTCAAATTTTTAAAAGCATGCCTTCTTTCTAATTTGGGTCAACCTGTGTCTTTATTCCCAGAGAATTTAGTTTCCTATCGACCTACTCAATCAATTCAGTACTCTGCTGCCAGCCACTGGCAGAAGGGAGCAGTCCCAAGTTTTAAAACTTCCAAAGTGCCTTTTGTCAATCAGATATGGACTAGGATTAGGATATTATCTGGAATTAATCATATTTTTCATCCCAAAATAATATCCAAATTGTGGCTATATCCACCATTTTTTTAATATATATTTTGTCCCGAATGAGCGCTTACGTTATTGCCTCCTTCGTTCATCTAGTCCACCGCTTTAGACAAGGAACACGAGAACTACTTCCACACCCGGCGCTCTCCGCGGCCAGACGACTGCACGCCGTCATCCGGTGCCGCGACCACCACCTTGCCTGGTCTCCAGCATCGGAGCAGTAACCAATTCGCCCAGGACGACGAAATCTTTTAAGATGGGCGCTCCAGCTCCGCCTCTACAGCAAGGCCAGATGATCCTTTTCTATCTTCGTTGCTAACAATTTATTAAGCGGTGTGTCGGCCACTCTCGTCTTGGCTATCGTACGCGTGTTTTACTCTTCCGTGTTTGTTTCGAATGTCATCTCCTGTGAGCGATACATTTGTTCGATCTGATATCATCTATACGCCTATCTATTCGATTTTTAAAAATACCGGTAATTGCTATGGTCTTAAGATTTCAGTCCGTAAGGTATATGGGGCTCGTCATATCTTCTACTATAACGTCTTCTCGGCGTTTTCGTCATGCCCCGACAATTTTATCGTCTCGTCCACAAGGTCTTACCAAATGAACTATTCCCTTTTGATGGGCACATTTTTAGAGTGATTGTAAGAGTTTGAGGCAAAATTGGCTTAGAACGGTAGCCCAGTTTCATTCAAAAGAAAATTATAGTCATTTGCTTTAGAACAGCCATCGTTCGTAATCTCAAACGCTCTATTTCTGTTAACCTGAAATATACGAATTTTCAAGTGAAATCTAATTTCATTTCGAGGAAAATCACAATTGTCAATTAGACAATCCAATAGTAGATTAATTACAAATACATGTGTTGGCGCTCAATTATGTCATCAAACACAATTTTTTTATACTTTAATCATCATAACTTCCACACAATCACAAAATTTTACGATGTTATTTTGTTGGCTATTCGATCAAGTCTCACATTTTGAGATGCCTCTGTACTCGAATCGTGCTGCGTTCGCCAAATCCAATTTTTGAATCGTAATTTACACAGCTTGGAGAAATTTTAAATCACAGCTACCATATCGTTATCCGTGGACTGATTTGGTCTATGCAATTGACAAAAGATGATTTAGCGCCATTCATTTAAATGAGTTCTGACAAGTTTTCTTGTCTTATTTAGTGCGCTTCAATTACTGAATTGTCACATAAACCCACTGGTACAGTAGGCCAGTCGTGCTTATTTGCTGGTCTGCTATAGTGATATTTCACAGCATGAATATAGCAAACAATTTATTGCCACGCAAGTATAGCGTCAATTTTTCTGTAGCTTTCTGTGATACAAGACAGCAAGTTACAAGGTGTCCCGCTTTTTTACGTGACCAGTTTTTAGGCATTTTTTATACAATGGTTATATTGCTTTTGTGATTTTTTTGTATATTTATATAATTGCCTACATTTTTCTACCCTCCTTTTCCTCCATCCACATGAAAATTGGTACATCTGACAGATATTGCAATAATCATTTAACTGAAAAAACTCGAATTTGTAACTACCCTTCCCATATGAAATAACAAATGAGTTTCATAATATAATTATTTAGAATGGTCAATGGTTGAAATACGAGTAAATTGACTCTTTGAAAATTGACTGATTCAGTATTTTATGGAGCTTTAAATTTCTTTAGAATTGTGTTAAGGAAATTGATGCAAAATTTTCATAAAATGCCAGACGCTCGTCATTGGACTTCCATATTACGTAGACTCCCACTGATCTGAAACCCGAAAATATGCTCAATGTGGCATATAAATTACTTGATTTTGTCATTTCCCTTCTTGAATTTGGAACTTATTTAGAAAGTAAAATGCTAATTTAGCTTGTATTTATATACCGTTTTAATTGTCTACTTGGTGATCCGCCAATTATTCTTATTTGGAGGTACAGTATCTAGAGATATTGTAGTACAGTTTCTTGCGCGGTGTTCCAGCTTATACATGCATATGCTAGTAAAATTGGGAGTCAGTAGTTTATTCGGAGGTGCTACATTTCTAAAATATTAAGCTACCTGAAACGTTCGCTTTCCTTATCAAAGTTGCCATTAGCAACTAAGCGTAGCAATGTACAGCGATATCTTAAACTATACCTAAAATATTACTAATGTTGTACGCATGTAATACAAATCATGTGTTTGTCACCAAAGAATTTTTTTATTTAATTTTGGGACTCACTATTGCCCCAATACGGAATCGAGTTACTTGATATCATGCCTGGAGCTGCGCTTATGGATACATGTAAAGTGGATTTAAAGTAGTACGTGGATAGCGACATCCTGTTCATGTGGAAATACTGGTTTCACTAATTAAAAATGATTCTTAAGTAACTAGTCAACCAGTTTTTGCTTTGTGAATGGACTGTCGTTAACTGCAGTGTTTGGTGTCCGGTCGCAACCTATTCCCAATATTTTTGTGCAAATGACTGCCTCATTTGTGCATCTGGTTTTCGACAAAATAAAATGGCAAAGGTACGAGGTTTGGTCAAGTATGATATTCTAAGAGTAGATTACTTGTTTAGTTTGTTGTCGACTGTGATTGCAATTATTGGTCAGTCGATGGAAACTGGGGTGTACCAAATATTGGTACTAACACTTTTGTCTGTATTTGGTTGTGATTAATGTAAAAGTGAAGTCTCGAGATTGCCTTGTCGCAGTTGGAGAAATAGTTTTTTCTTTGGTTGCGTAATTGGATGTAATGGCATTTCAAAAATGACTAAGATTATAAATAAATACTTGCACATTGAAAGTTTGTCTGCGCTCATTGAACTACGACTCGTTGTAGCCCAGTCGGAAATGCGACTGACTGACTCAAGGGGTTTTGAGCGGTTAAATCAAGCGGTAAACCCCCCTTAACAAATATTTATATGTATATATGACTAGCTCAACGGTCCCGGGTTCGAAACCCGACGCGGGCTCTCAATTATTCGAACCTGGGATACTGGTGAAAATGTGCCCCTCACATAGTGCCCAAGCACCAATAGGGGTACAGAAAATTCTGTAGTGCAGCGACTACAATGAAGGGGAACAAAAAAAAATCCGCCAGACTCATTTCAAATGGCTTTCTCTTATACAATTTTGGAAGCCAAGGTCTTAGGCAGTTATAGTTATTCTTAAGAGTTCAATCAATCTAGTGGTAGTTATCGATGAGTCACCGTAGGCTGAACGATATGGTACGGTGGTCAGTTGTCCTATTGACCACATTAAGAAAATATTATAAATATAAATTAGAATCACTAATCGCCGCTATACAAATATATATATCTCTAATTACCTATTCTGTACCAGCAGGATCAGACAATCATGATAGGTAAACTTGCATAATAAAATTTCTTTTCAAGAACTTCCTTTTTTTAATTCACTGAAGTGTTAATAATGATGCGGTCTAAATTATTTATCAACACTTCGCACGATGTTATTCTTGTAACAGAAAATGGGGGTTATTAAATAATTGTAGCCAACTTAACAGAAAAATTTATTTTTATTAGTTTTGTTTAACAATTGGAAAAGTAATTAACCACTATAAGACTATTTATTCATGTACGGTTAGACACGATTCATTTGGGGTTAAGTTTTTCGTCCTCCTTAATCAGACCAACCCAAACGTTGTGCTGCCTCGCCCGAATTCGGCTCCAAACCGCGTGGTTGAAGAGCCCAAACATTTGTCCGGCACTGAGAGCGGCGGCCTCGGGGCTCATGACCGTTGCACATCCCAACCCTGGAATAATAAAACGGTCATTTCTTTAGAATATTCACATTCTTGCTAGAATCAGATTCATTTTTTTGTTCAAAATAATTAATATTTTATAAATTACGAATCTATTTGAAGATGCACTCATTATAGCGTATATAAATAATCTAATCAAACATTTCCCACTGAAAAATTTCGTATGCTGATCCCATCTTTGAACTTCACAATTCAAAATGCTTACCAGTCGGAAGTCTCAGCGACGACCAGATGTCCTGAGCTCCCCACTCCGGGGTCAACGGCGGACAATTGATCACCGGATACGTTGTCCGGCCAGATAGGACTGGACCCAGGCCGTTGCTTCTACCGGCAATGGCCACAAACACTGTTGGTACTCCATCGCCTGAAAATCAAATATTTCATTCCTTAACCATACTTTGATAACCAGAAAACTACAGTCGTCATAACTAATTTTTAAGATTGTAAACAATTATGACATAATTGTTTTGGCGATTCTTTTTAACGTGGCTTTTTTACTTTCATATTCTGCTGCCAGCTTCAGCGTCTGATCAGTTCCTTTGTGGGCCGACGTCACTCTAACATCACACTGGATCCCAAGACTCAGCACCTCCTTCTGAACCTTCTGTCCATGGGGAAGATCAACAGATGATCCCAGGAAGACTGCCACACGAGCGTTCGGCGGCTGAAGGAATAGCTTTGAAAAATGATCGAGAACAATGTTATTGGCTGGCTGTGGCTGGTGAGTGCATCTTAAAATATTGGCAAACTTGTTACATTATTAAACTTTGCAGCCCCCAAAAGGGGGGGCCTCTGAGCAAAGATGGATTGTCCTATTTTAACAGGCTCTGAATTTGAGACAGTCTACTATCTACACACTCTGTGGACCAGTGATCGCAGTTTCAATTCCAGCAGACACCTTCGGAATTTTTCGGGCGAGAGAAATTCCTTCACACGCCTTCTTTCGGGATAGAAGAAAAATCATGACCCGTACCTGTACGATATCGGGACGTTAAAGACCTAGGCAGCCTAGGTCGCCCTCTGGTGGGGTTTTAAGATGTTAAATCACCGATGAACCCCCCCCTTAACAAACATTCATTAACACACTCTGGGGAAGTAGGAATTAAAGTAAGATTCAGATTTACATTGTGGTTCAATAACCATTCTAGTGTTGCCCCTTTTTTGCACCTGATAGGAGCTGGACGATTTAAATATCCATCAGACTTGAACTTACTCGGTCTTATTAAGTTAAGAGACTTCGAGTGCTGCATCACTTATACACATTAAACTGTTGGTTTAGAAAAACTATCGCATAAGATCAATGTATTTATATAATCATGCCAAGTTTGATGTTAAGTTATAAATGTAGCAAGTTTATAATACAGAAAACTTTGATACTTAATACTCGTAGAACGTACAGATAGTTTTTCTGCTGTCCATTCAAAATTTTTCTTTACTTGCTGCAGGTCAGCCTCAGTAACACTTTCCAAATTGCGATACACCTGCTTGTCTTTCATCAAGCGCTTATCGCCGGAAGGCCACAGTCGCCAGGCGTCGCTGTCGATCACGTCGGCTAGCAGAAGTTCCCCTGAAATGATCCCGGAATTAATACACTGAACGATGCGATTCGGCCAATTTAGACAGTAGTAGAATCGAGTAGTAAGACATACCGGTGATAGAGTCGATACCGTATTCGACTTTCATGTCGACAAGGGCGCAATTAACGGTATCCCAGGCGCGTTCCAACACCTCGAACACGCATTCTGTGGTTTTGGACATGATGTCCACCTCGCGGGGCCCGATGACAGTGTTGCCGGCTTTTAGTTTAGCAGAGATCAGCACCTCCTTTGACCACTGTGGGTCGTGATTGGCGTCATCCTAAGTACCAACGGTTAGAACATTATGAAATATAAACAGACTAACTTATATAACTTCTCTATTAACATAAAAATCCAAGAACCAGAATTTCTGTATTTTGGGGTAGACATTCCAACATAAAAAAATTGTATTCACATTTTAATTTTAGAAATCTCATTATCCCCGAAGCAAATTTTCAGATTCATACCAGATCCATACCTTGAAAAAGGTCTCGCCTTTGAGTGGCGCAAATCGATAGCCTTCAGGCACACCCTGATGGCGCTTCAAATATGACCCGGTGGCGATTCTTCTGACCACCCACTCTATGGGGATCATGTGGCACTTCCTAGAAATGAATGCGGTATCGCCATGGCGACGAACGAAATGGGTTCGGATACCTATAAAAAAAACAGATATATGTATGAGAGCAGCTACAACTGTAATATATATATATATAGATAATTGTACAATTTACGTAAAAAGTAACTGGGCAGTCAAACATTTCCGTAGTCAAAAAGCTTTCAATTTGAAAAAAAATCCATTGAATGCGGAAAAAAACCATTAAATGCGAGAAAAAAAAATCGAATCCATAGGCTTCAGTACACATAATGATATCTATTATTGCTCTATTTTTGTTGTATCACGGGGGCAAAGTTCAGTGCGCGGGGTCAACAACTATTTTGTGAAATGAAAGATGTGCGTGACACATGTCTAGGATCGCCCCACAATCTGACAAAACTTCTACGCTTGTTTTTTTCTTCTCGCAGCAGTTTGGCAAACGCTGTTTTGTCATAGCCTATAGAGTTTCAAAACTTTCGCAATGACCCTTGTTAACACGATCTTAAGACTTGTCAATAGCAATAAGTATTTTGTTACATTCACAGTGTGGTTTCCATGAAACGAAAAGTTAGGGCGTTCTCTCTTAAAAGAGAAGGTCACTTTCACGAGTGACTGGAAGTTGGACTGTGTGTTTGTTCTCCAAGGCACGTTAAATAATAGAGTTATCAAGTATATAAATTATGCAACTCGATAAACATGTTTGTTCAAATTGAGAATACTCGTACAAAATGGAGTAAACGATTGAGCAAGCCTCTTTCGAAACTGTTTACGAAATGCGATAGACAGGTTTTAACCATTAGTTCGTCCATCTGATTGAGCTTACAAATTATTTGGTTTTGTTGAGTGTTTTGTGGGAAATGGTATTGTCAGGAATTTGGCTCATTTTTTAATCAACGGTTTTTCTTAAATTTTTGCAATTACAAAGAAAACGGATGGTGGATCCAAGGGAGCGCCATAATTAAATGGCGAATTACTAATTTTGAAGCAAAAAATAATTTCTTCATTTGCGATTTCTCAACACTTAACCAATTGGAATTTTGCTCCGCCGTATCACCATTTAATGAATATGAATTGAGGGCAATCAGATTGTTCCGCTGTTTAGAATTATTTTCATCTTACCGACAGTCTTGAGGAAGTCGAAAATCTTGCAAGTGGTGTCATTGGAAATGATCGCCTTGCCCTGCAGGTCGTGCGCTTTGACCCCGTCCCCAGCAGTGATTCTGTCCTTTGACTGCACCAACACTTGTCCGGGGTGGTCTGGCAGGTCGAACACCTTCTTAGTTTTTCCCTCGATGATAAGTGCGCCCAAACGTAGCTCTACTGAAACAATTCCACGATTCAGATTTGCAAAGAATTTCAAATTATAATTTTCAATATTTTGTTGTCAGCATTATATTGACTTGGCAAGGCATCTTTGTTTATGAAGTGCCAATTTTTAGGTGTAAAATATGAGATTGCAATTTATTTGGTGTCGTATACAGAAAAAGTTGTTTTTTGCATCCGAATATGTTCGTGCTTTTGCACTTTTTGTCCGATAGTCTGTCTGAAATTTTTTTTTTTTTTTTTTTGAATTTACTGAAGTTTTTAACACAACAGGAAGATACTGTACCCCTCTCAGTGCTTAGGCACTATGTGAGAGGAACATTTTTACCAGTACCCCGGGATCGAATAATCGAACCCGGGACCACCGAACCACAGTCCGTCGCTTAACAAACTGCGCTACGACGGGTCGTACTCTATACTGGAATCGAACCCGCGATCATGGGAACAACAGTTCTACACGCTAAATACTATGGCACACGTGACCCCTGCGCATAGCGCACACACGAACACAGAATTCGAACAGGAGGTACATTTTCGTTTTTTTCTTTTTCGTACATTTTCGTAATTTGCGCATGCGCACAAAACAGAGTGAGTGGAATTGGGGATTGTGCGCATGCGCATATGACGTAATTTGACGATGACAATCTGATTTGAAAGACCAAAATGCACCACCAGATGCCGAATCTAATGTTTTTCTTCCAAAATTTATACACAAAAGAGACTACTCAGATTTTTTTAATTGTTCCATGTGTTCGTTTGAACACCTGCCTTGCACTGACCTTGATTTTTAGCGTCCTCGGCCATTTTTCCTCCGCGTTTCAAATCTTTACAACGGTCCCAAGTTTGATCGATCCGCGATGGCGATTACTCTCGGTCTGTTCAACAGGAGATATGCGACAAAAATTAAATATTGGCGTCTTTTCTCCAAAGCGTGCAACCGTTGGGAGAAACTGCGAAATAAAAATGGCTAAGTTCAGGAATGGCGTTGTATGTTACAGCCTAGTCTGACTTATCTTGCGCATGCGTTGAAAAGAGCCGTCGGCCACCGTACTCTGTGTGCGTGAACAATGCATTCAGCGCATGCGCAATGAGGCGAGTTCTGGCGCTTTCCATTGGTCGAAAGCCACGTGTTGGTGTTTTGACGTCGCCGGCTCTCCGCCACTGGTTTGTGGAAATTGGTAAGTGATCAACTGGTGTTCGCTGCAGTGTGGTCAGTGTGTGTGGCGCTTGTTTTTATGACACGGTTGTTGAGGTCTTCTTAAATTTCTCGTTCAGTGCGGCGTATGATTTTGATGTGTTGACTGTTTCTTACTTTATACAGCAATCGATGAGTGATTTTTTTTCTCAAGCCAATCCAAGTTGACAGGAATTGATACGATCGGGATTACATCGGGACACGAAAAAGGTAATTACTTTGAACACAATAGCTTTCGAACACAACTGATGAGAGAGAAGTGTTATTCTCTCGACAATGTTCTTGTGGTCCAGTAAGTAAACGATCTAAATCGTAAATTAGTCAAAATTATTTTTGCAGATTGTGACTGAGTGTAGCGTGGTCAGTCGTCGAGTTTCTTAAAAATATCATTCCTGGTCTCGGTGGAGTAATGGTTAGCGTGTCGAGCTGTTATTCCCGTGATCGTGTGTTTGATTCCAGACAGACACCTCTGGAATTTTTCGGGCGAAGGAAATTCTTACGCACGCCTTCGGAATGGAAGACATGGAATGTATCGGAATGGAAGGCACGGGTCCGTGGTACCCGTTCCTGTACGATTTCATGCACACTTACTAGGTATCCCTACCTAGGCCTGAGATATTTGTTAAGGAGATCCACCAATCCCCCCAGGAGGCGACCTGGTAATTTTGCCTAGCCCAGGCTTAGTATAAGTTACCTAGGTAGGGATCTTTAACGTGTACCTGACATCGTACAGGCACGGATCCCACTGCTTAACTTTTATTATTCAATTTATTTTGAAATATTGATTTTGGATGATTATGGATGATTGCGCAGATTACTTGTCCTAGTATAACGTGAGAAAAAAACACACAGTCTCGCAAATATGAATCGATGTGCTTCCGCTGCGTCTTGTGAGACATGTTTATTATTTGTGCACATGAACTTCTTTTGGAGGGTCCCCATATATCAGTTCTGATGAGGGGGCCCCCTGAAGCTTCGCGTCATCCTCTATCTATTCGCATTTGTTAATTGTATCCTTCTCTTGTTGACGCTGAAATAAAAAAAACTTCCATTCCGAAGGAAGGCGTGCTTAGGAATTTCTCTCCTTAAAAATTTCGAGGATCTCGCTCGGGAATAGAAACCGCGATCACGGGAGTAACAGCTCGACACACTAACCATTACACCACCGAGACCCCCTCCATACCTAGGTAAGCTTATACTAAGCAAAATCACCAGGTCGCCTCCTGGGGTTTTTTTACATTGTGGTCCAATAACCATTCTAGTGTGGTCCCTTCTTATGCACCTGATTTGATGTTGGCACACAATTCCTCCAACACTGGAATTTCGATCTCCCATTCCAATATTGACAGAATGCCTGTGGCACTGTCCGTTCGACCAAATCTGGCAGCTCTACGCTGATCCATTTCAATTTCCCCTAGAATCCCCACGTGGTGAAGATCCCAAACTGAGCTACAGTATTCAAGCAAGGGTCTGACCAAGGAAAAGTAGGCCACTGACTTAACTTTACTTGGGCACCCTTAACACGTTCTGAATTAATGTAAGCCGAGCAGTTGTTGCGCCAGTCATCTTTTGAATTTTTAGATTTTCAAGATAATTGCGGGGGTCATATGCAAACCCATATACTTGTACTGCTGGGCAGCTTTGAGTGGCGTCCCAGAGAGTAGTCGAATTATAGCAAAGGATCCCTAGACCTGGAGACTTTGTCAACATTCAGTTGAAGCTGCCATTTTTTTTTTACACCAATCAGCTATAGAATCGAGGCCCTTCTGAAGCTCCTTCACTTTTTCTTTACCGTTACAGTAATGATGGATATTTGTAAGCAAACGATATAAATCATAAATTTTCTTCAAATTATTTTCGGTGATTATGACTTCAGTCTAGTGTTGGTCAACGAGTTAAAATGTCAAATATCCATCATTACTATTACGATTATTACCTGCCGAGACAGGCCGGACCAAAAAGACGAACGAGAGTTGGCGATAACTCTTCTATCTAATATAATAATGGTAAACTATTTAAAATTAAAAAGTACGTTATTAAAAGTATACGTTACACAAAAACAATGTAACAAAACAAACGAAACACTAGAATATTTTCGCATTACGCGCCCGCATGCAGCGGAAATAATACGATAAATAAAATGGTAACGAGTTTTGTCAAACAACTGCATTTTGGCGAAAGAAAAGTATAGGGTGATGTACAACATTTAACTACCCAGGATTTAGCATCTCCAGTGTGATCGCCCAACAAATATTCTGACCTTCTTTTGAGGGTTACAAATTGATCTTTGACTGTCAAATCCGAAATTATAGTACCCTATTAAATTAGTGAAATGTGATAAACTGCCAGTTTGCACACACGGCAACTCCTTGGACTATAAAACTCCATTTGATGACTGTTTATCACAAATGCAAAACATGTTACGCGACGACCCTTGTGTTTGATCAAAAATGATCAGTCACCCTGTACCAATTTCACTATTTTAGCGTAGTCAATGTTAAATAATTGGGGATTGCAGGACTACAATCAGAAATTCGGCAACGAAGATCGTTTAAACAAAGAAAGTCCCCCGCCATAGGCCCCTTCCGGGGCTGCTTGTGGGTACATATTGTAAAGTTAAACAATCTTCTCGAAGATAAATAAAGAAAATTGAAATTTGCGAAAATACAACAGACAAACGTACGAACTC
>JAQGBY010004738.1:0-15981 GCA_034698785.1 Mycogona germanica | reverse complement strand
TGACCGAGCGGGCTAAAAAATTCCCGGGAAAAAAGAAAAGGGGAAAATTTTGTGCACGAGGTAGTGTGACCGAGCCAGTTAACTGGAAGCCACAGCAAGGTGTGGCCCGGGTCAGCTAGTATTATTATAAAAGCGAGTTCGCCAATCCGTTTGTCTTCTTCATTCGGTCTGTCCCGAATTCACCATTTTCAGACACTATTCAAGTTTGTAACGTATAATCATTAACGATCTCTCGCAAAATCGATTAGACAGTTAAATTAGTGAATGTACAATTATTAAATTCTAAGAGTATCATTTTTATGGGCGATTAAAGGAGGAGTTGGTGGATTAGTGGTAATAATCGCTGTAGCGAAACATCTACCAACTCTCAGGCCGAGTAGTTGCAGTGCCTGACATACTCAAGTGTGCCACATTTTCTAGTGATTTGCGGGATATCTTGTTTATAGATCTCATAACTAATTGAAATAATATTAAATCTGGCGACGCAGAGTGGGGGAAATTGTAATTTTAAAGGAATATCCCATATCCCGTGTGCACGGTGTTTGACAACTTACATTATTTTCAAGGAATTGTGAGCGAATCATAACGATAATGAATGCGTAAATAATTAAATTATTTCATCCAACATCATATTGAGCATTTTGGGTGAAAGCGAAAGTTGGCACATCTTTGGGCGCGTAACTTTATAAGTAAGGTGGAGTCAAAGGTGCAGAAGTCCCCATAACTGAGACAGTGTCTAAATGATTAAATAAAGATATTTAAGAGATGCAGAATTAATCTTATCAGTCCTGTATGTTTCAATGAATTTGGTTTGTCAGAATAATGTCACGTTCTTTGGTAGTACGCCTCGTGATCTTTAAGGTGAGAGTGTAAAACCGGGACTAAAAGTCCCACTATTAAATTCAGACAGAAGAAGATGATTCCACACAAGTTTCTGACTTTGAATAAAACATTTATTTATTTAGTTCTTTGGTTTAATATGAGTATTGCACAAATAATCAAATCTTAGCCGGGTATCCACTAAGAGTTAACAAAAAAAACATCGTGAGAACTAGGGGGTCCACCAGTTGCTTTTGTGAGAAGCAACAAACTCTCTTGGCGGTCGGTAGAGAACGCGAACTAAGTTGGTTTGGGAATTGACCTTTGAGATCTAATACATAACTCTAAACAGTAAGGATGAAAGAAGACTTGGGTAAACATACATAAAGAAGGGGAAGTGACCTCTAACGACCTTGTGCAGCCACACCAGCTCTTACTGGGTGTTACTCGGGACGCGGTCTTAAATCCAGGGGAACTTAGGGAACAGAAGTGACCTCTAATGCCCTTGTGCAGCCACACCAGTTCTTACTGGGTGTTATGTGGGACGTGGTCTTAAATCCAAGGGGAGTTAAGGGAATGGGAGTGACCTCTAACGCCCTTGTGTATCCACACCAGTTCTTACTAGGCGTTACTCAGGACACGGTCTTAAACCCAGAACACATACAACAAGGAAGTGACCTCTAACGCCCTTGTGCAGCCACATCAGAAAAGACTGTTACTCGGGATGCGGTCTTAAATCCACGAACACTTAGAAAAAGGAGGTGACCTCTAACGACCTTGTGCATCCACACCAGTTCTTACTAGGCGTTACTCGGGACACGGTCTCAAACCCAGAACACATACAACAAGGAAGTGACCTCTAACGCCCTTGTGCAGCCACATCAGAAAAGACTGAGTGTTACTCGGGACTCGGTCTTAAATCCAGGGGAACTTAGGGAACAGAAGTGACCTCTAATGCCCTTGTGCAGCCACACCAGTTCTTACTGGGTGTTACGTGGGATGTGGTCTTAAATCCAAGGGGAGTTAAGGGAATGGGAGTGACCTCTAACGACCTTGTGCATCCACACCAGTTCTTACTAGGCGTTACTCTGGACACTGTCTTAAACCCAGAACACATACAACAAGGAAGTGACCTCTAATGCCCTTGTGCAGCCACATCAGAAAAGACTGAGTGTTACTCGGGACGTGGTCTTAAATCCACACACTTAGAAAAAAGAAGTGACCTCTAACGCCCTTGTGCAGCATCAGAAAAGCCTGAGTGTTACTCGGGACGCTGTCTTAAATCCACAAACACTTAGAAAAAGGAAGTGACCTCTAATGCCCTTGTGCAGCCACATTAGTAAAGACTGAGTGTTACTCGGGATGCGGTCTTAAATCCAAGAAAATACATTTATTTAAAACAATACAGCCTTGACAACTCAAGAGTGGGTCTGCTGAGTTGCAAGAGGAAAGAGACTTTACTGGATGCCTACCCAGAAATAAAGTGAAGTCTCTGAGCTTCCCTCTCCTTATATGCCTCTTGGAATGAGGGAGGTGCATGCTGCGAAAAGCTAACCAGTGCACCTCCTCCAGCCAATGAGGGGATAGCAGAGTAGGCTCCCTCTGGTGACCATACCTTCAACCAGAGGATGGAACTTTCCAGAATCTTCTCTCATTAAGCTGTGTTTGTTTCTAATAGTCTAAATACTTTCAAAATTCATGTGAGTAAGTTAGAATATAACCAAAAACTGATCTAGGAGGGTGGACACCCCTAGAATACAATACACTTTACATAATTCGTGGTTATTGCTTACAAAAAAAGTTATTAATCAAAAACATCCACATAATCAAAAAACGCATCTAAGAGTCAGCACTAAAACCTTAAAAATAATTAGCTAGCAACTTCAGATCCTCATATTTTATAGCCCAAATTAAAGAGGAGACTTAGAACTAAAAGAGACATGTTTATTTGGGAAGATTAAATAAAGTTAACTGTGTGAAAACCTAAGAAAATTGGCCTTTCGAAAACACACCTTTGAGTTTCCATTCAAAGGATCCAAAAAACAACTAAGCCCGCCATCTAGTGGCGAAAGCTGAAGCTACTGCTGTCACTAAAACCTACTACAACATAATAACTGAGGGATGTAGTGCTCCCTTGGTCTTTGTGGCTCAAATGTAAGTTTAGAGGTCATCATGACCTTCACTTACTAGATGAATCCAAATAAGTTTTCAGATGAACTGAAATGATTTAAGTTACTAGTGAATCTTAAGTTTCTTGAACAAAAACATATTAAAAATAACCCTTGCTAATTTATACACTTGTTTTAATTACAAAAAAAAACTTTGACATTGAAAATAGAAAAGATGCCCTTGTGGATGATTTGACCTTCATACGACCTTGGAGGTCAAATCACTTGATTTTTCATAAGAATACCACTGTTGGTAGCAAAAACTACCAAAGACATGACAATTTACCAACAAGAATCAAGGTCCTCCCCGGACCTGTAGGCAGCTAAAAAAAACACAACTTCCAGTAGGGCACACATTACCACCGGTTTTTGTCATCTGTGTCCCTTGGATGCTGGTCCTTTGGGTGCTGGTCCTTTGGATGCTGGTCCTTTGGGTGCTGGTCCTTTGGATGTCTTTTGGATGCCGTTTCTTGCTTGGCGAACATGGCAGCAGTTCCTCCCTTTTCCTCTTTCTGATGGGAGTGGCGTTTGCTCCCGACAGAAGTGGAGGAAGAGCTGGTGTTGGCTTTACTGTAGCTTTCAGGGACTTCTTTGACGACCTTGATGTGCTGCGAGGTCGTCGTGATGACAGATAATGTGGTTCCATGGTTGGGGCCATTCTTGCCGGGCTCCCTGCAGGGGAGTAGCATGGTACCGTGGTATCTGAAAAACCTTCATAGGTCTCCAGGTCCAGGTCAATTTGCAGTGTCATTATTCACCCAGTCCACCAGGGTTTCTGTGGTTACAAATGCCTGTCCTGGCGCTGGCTTAGGAGGAGGCGTCACTCTTGTCCTTGGCGTGCCTGGCTTGCGTAGTGGATCACTTCCCTTACTTATAAAAGTGAATGTCGCAGGTGTAGTAGGCTTCGATTATTTTGGTTAGCTCTGGCGTTATTGAGCAAATCGTCAATTGAGCTAACCAGATCAGTGTCAGACACCGAGGTGCCCTGCTCCACGAGGTTTTTGTGGATTGGAGCCGTCCACCCTGCTGCAAGTGTGGTCACCGTGTGAGGTGAGCCGCTTGATGTGGGGCCGGTTGATGTGGACACGCTCCCAGTTGTAAAAACCAAAATCATCAGCGTATCGGGTCTTGGTGTTGGAGCTGTTTGCTCATCGCATTCGGGGAGGCTGGTCATGACCAGTCCCTCCGGCGGGGAGTACAATTCGGCTGTTGAGGACTCTGGATTTGCACCAGATTTCTTTGAAGGCCGAGACTTTTTGCTTCCAGGTTTTGGGTTGTCTGGGAGCATTCCGCACCGAACCGCAGTCCGTCATGACGGGTCGTAATCCCGTGATGAGGAGGTCCAAATGTTAACCAGTTAATGTTTGTTAAGAGTCTAAAGGATATAAGAGTCAAATAATTCATGACCGCAACCTTTTATAATTTTATAAAACAAAAAGATAAAGATAAGTGGAGTGTTGGTGTCAACTTATTCTTATCCTTTCATAATATAACCCAATGACAACATACATTGGGATATTGGAATCTGATATTAGATTATTATCTTTGAGATTCATTGATATTGATATTGGGGTAATCGCCACATCAGTAATGATGACAGTACGACAGTGACATAGGTTAACCGGCTAGTCAAAACTACTCTTGCATTTTGATTACTCGTTTTTGATTACTCGTTTGAATATTATATTATATATATTACCCTAATATTAATATTTGGAGCCAAGCATTTTTTTTTTTTTTTTTAGTTTTCATCAACTGTAGTCAACCGCACTACAGGCTTACGTCCCCCTCATGGTGCTTGGGCACTGTGCGAGGGGGAACGACCAGTACCCCGGGATCGAAATTTTCGAGAGCCCGCGCCGGGAATCAAACCCGGGACCGCCGAAACCACAGTCAGTCGCTAAACCGACTGGGCTACGACGAGTCGTACTAAAAAATAACAATGTCGGTAAAGACATTAATTGTTTGTAATAGTTACAGACAAGACACAATTTTATTAGCAACTGGGAGATGCCCAAGAATGTTAAGTTTTTGGCATTTCCTAGCTCAGAACTTCGTTTGTTTAGTGGGTACTCCAAGATTGATTTGGCACATAATACCGTCATGGCTGCATATAGTGGCTGTTCAGAGTTAATTCTCAAAAAAATGCGTGCTCGTCAGAAGGTTGACTGAATGGTCGAATTGAGAAACCAACTTTAAGTGGTGGTCACCCCAGACTCCCCAAATTCTGTTGTTAGGAGTCACTGTGCTCGAGAAAAAGAGACACTGATGCCGCAGCAGATTCGGGGAAGTACAATTTGCTGGATCTGTGCCGACAAAAGAGCGAAGTGTCATTCACTCATCTTGCTGGGCATTCATGATCCGTGAAACTCACATTTCTACTCCATTTATTTACAATTAATTGGAACTATTTTGTCGGCTCACGATGCTATTGCCACCAGTGGGATCCAATCATTTCTAACCCAGATTGACATGGCGAAGGAGGGCCAAGCCCGCCAGGGTTTCAAGCAATTATTTGTGACATTCGTGGTTGTTATGCAAAAGTTTTTTTTGGATACTGCACGAAATCTCGATATTGCCTAGACCAGTAGAGCTGGTCGTACAATTGACATAGTGACAGGTTCAGAGTTACCGATAAGGATATTAATTTTTTTTATAATTATATTTTTTTTAAAGAATTTACTGTCCTCTTCAATATTTGATCTTTACCTTGATGCTGACAAAGATAGGGTTTGGTGTTTATAAATATCATTCCACTTCTGAGATTTTATTTTTGGATTAGTTTGATTTTAATTTTGAGAATGTCCAAAAATGTCTGCTCTGGCCCGTTTTGCATGTGCCAAATTGTAGTTTAAAGTCATGCGAAAAAGCTAGCAGGTAGTGGATGTTGTGGGGCCAAGACCAAGTAGCATGCACGTAAATTCGTGGGGGTCTGCCTTCTTGCAGGTTTAAATTTTTTTAGTTGCATATAAAAATGGTCTTTCTGTGTTCTTTTGGTGTGTTCGTTTTCTGTGCCATATTGCGAGGTTCAGTTGAACAAATCTGGGGAGAATGACCAGTGAAATGTTAATCTGGTACCTTTGGCATATAAAAATAGCTAAGAAGAGACAATCCATCTATCATTCTGTGTTCTTTTGGTGAGTTCATTTAGCTCAAAGAAAAATTTGCAAATGTGCGCCAGAATTGTTTGAAGATTCTAGAAAAGACTAGAAGGCATGCCCTGGAGGCGCATTTCAGTCTTTCAAAGTTGATCATCCCCAGCAAATTACGTTATTCATGCATGCGCAACAGCAACAATTCCGCTCCATCGATAATTTTGAGGGAAAAGTGTATTTTCATCATGGAGTTGACCGCTTAAATGAGTCTAGGAATCAACTGCGATTTATGGTCGCCTCGGTGCCCCAAATTTCAGAAGTTGAGAATAACTGCGCCCCCGATAAAAGGCACAACGATAATTCAGCTGTTTCAGTCAAATACAATTGGAGTAATATTTGCAAAATGACTTTCACTGACCTTGCTGAACTCAAGCATAATCCGGGGAAATCACAATTCTTCATTTATTTACAGGTAATTAGATCTATTTTGGCGGGTCTGCGCTCAGTCAATGAGACTCAGGCAAATAGAATTAAAAATTGTATTGCCAATTATAGTTCACTTTAATTGCCACTCCACAAAATGACCAAACCCATCATGGTATTGTCACGTTATTAGTGCAGCGGCTTTATGAATTTTAACAACTTAGAAATAGTACAACAAAAATAAAGAAGTTTGACACTTTTCACTGAGCCCATCATGGTATTGTCACGTTATTAGTGCAGAGGCTTTACGAATTTTAACAACTTAGAAATAGTACAACAAAAATAATGAAGTTTGACTCTTTTCACACAGTAAATACTTTTTATTCGATCACATAGACAAATAAGATACACAACAAAGTTGGATCAACCAATGTAGACCAACACAATTAGAACATGATCTGGTTAAAGCACCCTACCAAGGGACCAACAATCATACCAGTCAAGTCTCCAGTACAGATCAGATTTTAGAATATGTCTCTCAATACAGGAATATTTCACATAGGTTTCATACACATAAACAATACCATCAATTCACTTTCCTTTTCAGAAGCTTACTATACAACTCTGATTGTCAACCAGTGAATCCTCTCCTTCTTTATATCCCACCTGAGTTTACTATAAAAGCTAAAACCCACTAGCCAAGTCCACTCTCACTTTATTTCCCACCTGAGATTTCCTTATCCCTAGGCTAAGTTTACTATGAGCAGTTGGTACATCTAGTGGTATTTTGCCATACTTAAATAAAGTATGGCTCAAACCTGAGTTTACTAAATGACAGAAGACTTCTATGCACCAACAAAATCTGTTATATCTTAACTCTCCTAAAAGAGGATTTCAACTATACACTAAGAATCATATAAAATAAGAAAATCTTGCTTAATACACTCTGAGAACCAGGTCTGGCCGAAAATTGACTGAGTCTTAACTATTGCCCACCTGAGCAGAACATTTTAAACAAGTGAGTTCATCTGCAGGAGACCTTAGGTCAGTACCACACTCAAATTTGCATACTCATAACATTGATACGATGACAACTCTAATGGAAGCAAAAATTAAGCTAACCGTGGATAGACTATAAGAGTCTATCCACGTTCCTACCAGGAAGTTTTTATAGAAAAACTCCCAAAACTCGCTTGGCAATACGATTTCTACACTTGAGATTAATTTCTATAAATTCGATTTGACTAATTGGTTTTTGAAGAAAAATGGAAGGTTCTCCCCTCACTGGAGTTGAAGCTAAATAAACTGAGGAATGCAAAACTACTAGGTTACTTGGGCAGCCGGATCTCCTTATCCATGATCTGAGCCTTAGAGTCCAGCCAAGAGTTTAAAAGGTAGTCTTATCAAAACTTACTAGATGGTATTTCAGTGTAGCACCCTGTAGTCCAGGTAATTCTTAGTCAACTACAGGATGGGTCCTCTCTAGTACCACTAGGGCGTGACAGATTTCCCTATCTTTAGTTCTTGGTAAAGAGTGGATGAGGCTCCAGATTTGATAAGGCCAAGTGAACACCAACTGTGTGTTCTTACATGGAGGTGGGGCAAACAGGGAGGTAGCTGGGAAACCCCTGCTATGGTGGTACTACACTACAGCAAAAGCTGCAATTTTTAAAGGGCTTCCACCTGGGTGGTAGCTGGAGAGCTGCCACTACAGGTGAACTGGCTACCACACAGTCTAGGATAAATTTAAATTCAGCCTGGGTGGTAGCTGGGAAGCCTCCACTGCAGGATGAACAGGCTAGCACACAGTCTAGGATAAATTTACATTCAACCAATTTTTAAAGAGTCTAAGACCAGAGACTCCATTTAGTACAAGTTGGAGAACATAAATTTTGAAAAAGTTAGTTACTTCTTACTCTAGTAGTAACACACTACCAGAGGACAACAGACTACCGAAATGTTAGTTTGCACAAAAAGGCAAAAAAGTTAAGACTAATTGATCTTTAAAATGTAGAAGTCCAGCAACCCAAAAGATTTAGCAAAATCTCTTAGTCCTTTTGGGCTGGTTTGCAGAAGACTGGGAGAGTCTTCAGAGAGCTTAAGACTGGAGCTCCAAGAAAGTCTCAAGTCTGTGTGTTTAGAATGGGAAGTGGACACCTTATATAGGGGAAGAGGTAGCTCCTCCTCTTACTGCACTCCTCTCCTACCTCTAGCCAATGAGATGCAAGCAGAGAGAGGGCGCACTGGTAGCGTGCGGCAGCATGAGTACATGAGATAAAAAAATGTCAAAATTCGTCCGAAAATGGAAAAAAATATTCAAATTGTTGAGCAACAAAACATTGCGGCGGATTGACTCGATCTTGGACTTTCTAAAAAGTAGACATTCCACAGATTCTAAAAAGACCAAGATCGAGTCGATTTGATCACTACAAGTGGTCCAAATCGTGTCCGGAACATAGTTTCATAAAAATGCATATATTTTTAATATAAAAAAATTCCAAAAAAATACTTCCCGGACCCAGATAACTTTAGGATTTGGCAGAGTCCTAGGCTCGATACTCCTCTACAAATAAAATCTAGTCCTGAGAAAATCGAGCCAGGACTCTGCCCAGCGGGGTTCCGGAAGTGAATTTGTCCCTATAAATCTTG
This sequence comes from Mycogona germanica, assembly GCA_034698785.1. NCBI lineage: Eukaryota > Metazoa > Arthropoda > Diplopoda > Chordeumatida > Chordeumatidae > Mycogona > Mycogona germanica. Next base: position 6,827 of record JAQGBY010004738.1, on the reverse strand, counting down.
ACACAAATTAATCATAAAAAAATCGAAATAAAATACTTCCAGGACTCTGATTGACTTGGTTCTTGGACAGATTGTAGGTCTGATCCAGACCTACAATTTGAGTCCAAAACCAAGTCAATCAGACCAGAACTATGGCCAGCAGGATCCCTGGAACAAACATGAAAAATCGAAAATGCAAGATGGCTACCCACAAAGGCCTATTAAAGCCTCACAAAAAAGGGGAACACCTTATTGGATTACTTTGAACAAAACATATTATAATGTAAAATCACCTTCTGAAGCCTTTGGTGTAATTTGATTGAAGATCAGACAACTGGAAGTAGGCCAAAAATCCAAAAAACGATTTTCTGAAAAGTTAAAAAACCATGGATGGCCAACTTCCAGTTCTCTGATCCACCTAATTTTTACTTGGCTGTATGGGCCAGAAAAAGAGCTTTAAGAAACATCCGGATTCAAATAAATCCCCCAAGAATTCAAGGTTACAGGCCCGCCAAAAGAAAAAATGTTTTTCTCAAAACACACCTGAAGGCCATTGACCTGGCACCCAGGTGGGTGCCGCCAGACAGAAAACCCTGTCCTGCCCGAACCATAGGGCGATGGCAAAGTTCACACCTTCCTAGATGCAGGGCGTCATGCCGGAGAGAAGAGAGTATTGGCATTGGGATCCGATCACCGGAAGTGGTCCAAATACCCGACCCCAACCTTTAGAGGTCAGAACGGCCCACTTCCTGTGGTCGGATCGCTATAATTTTTACACTGCTGGAACGGCCAGACCAAGGGCTTTCCAGAAAGGTGCAGACCAAGACTCTAGGACCATTACTCGCACTTGCAGGAGGGAAATGGTACATGGGCACCTGTCATATGGACACACTCAGTGGGCCCCACCTGTGTCCAGAAGGTGGGAGGGCGGACCAGAGCACTAAAAAGGGTCCCTCCGACCTTCTGTTGGTCCGATCGAAAAAGTTAGGACCTTCCCAGATGCAGGGTGTCATGCTTAATCCATTGGTCCTACAGCCAAACCTGTAGTACCAATAGAAAGGGCTCAAAATGATAAACGAAGTTACACAAAATATTTAAACCTTTATAAAGATGAACTAAATTACTTTGAAATGATTTCTTGCTAATCTATACTAAAACTATTTGAATGATTAACATTACGGAGGATAATATAAACACAAGATGAAGGCACACATGCAGAATTACTTTTGAAAAAAAACAAATTTATTATGGATTATGCAAATAAGAAAAATGGAAAATGGCAACTCTTTAGTAAATGGCACTTAGGTAATTTATAATAAAAAACAAAAAAAGGGATGTGCGTCTGGCACGCGCATGCTTGGCATGAGCGCAACTGGTGTGGGTGTGTGAGGATGTCTATGCGTGACAGTATCTAGCATGTATTGCAATATTGTTGGTTTCTATACCAGAGCACTTTTAAGAGCTTTTGGAGCACTTTTTTAAAGAGCATTTTGATCACTTATGAGCGCTTTAAAAAAGGGCCGCACAAAACAGATATTACCCAGAATCGCCGACTCGAGCATAAAATTGACATAATCGAGTGGTGCGATATTATCTAGGCAGACTAGATAATTTATGGCCAACTTCAGCATTTGATCATCAACTTGGTGATGACAAAAATGTGATTTTCAGTCATCCCTCGGTTGAAAATTTGAGTTCGCAGAAGTTGTGCCGATGTTGATTTCGATTTTTGGAAATGCCTAAAATGCTTGCTGGAGCTTATTTGCATCTCACGAATTATGATTTAGGGTTATGCAAAAGGCTAGTAAAAGGTTGTTTTTTTGGTTTGGGCAAGACTCTGGGCTCTTGCCACCTCTGGTCGTCCCTTTTCATCCGGTGCTGTCCCGGAGACAACTCCTATGTCTTTATGAATTTATTTTGAATTTATTATGAACATTTTTTTTATTTAGTAAATAGTGCACCTGCGAACTCGAGATTGCTGGTTTCATAAGTGGCGTCAAACAAATTTGCTAGCAATCTAACATTCGATTTTTATTTTTTTGATGGCGGCTCGAGAAAATGAATTTTCTTGTAGAGAATAGTTTTTTGTTTAGTATGGACACGAGTTTAGAAATGCGTCTAGCACATATATGTCCACATTAAAGGAGACGGGAGGGGGGGCAGATTTGTCATGTCATCTTGAGGGGCCCCCTACCCCCTCAACAGAGGCCCAGTATGGGCGATAGCAGCAAGATACCGTACGACCAGTCGTGGCGCAGTTGGTTTATGACTGACTGTGGTTCGGCGGTCCCGGGTTTGATTCCCGGCGCAGGCTTTGGCTCGGGGTACTGGTGAAAATGTGCCTTTCACATAGGGCCTAAGCTCTGAGAGGGATACAGAATCTTCATGTTGTGGCGTGTAAATTGATTTTTAGGATTCTAATCAAACACCAATTGTGCAGGGCGGAAAAAAGGGAGCGAATGAGAATTAGCGAGGTCTCGTCTAAATAATAATAGTAATTTTTTTTGGGAAACTGAACAAAAATAAACTGAAACGTTCTGCGATAAGAGGTGACAACACTAGATCAACATTTGTGGTTGGTTCAGCCGCCAATTGCAGAAACGTAAGAAGACTGGAAGGGAAAATAATTCACATTGCAAATCGAACTAGGAACTGCAAAATATCATTATGAGGAAGAGTTCACCACTCGTTCAAGCTTATTCAAAATCATCCCGAATTCGCTATTTCCAGTGGTTTAGATGGATTCTGACTGTGCTGTGATTTGTTTTATTGATTATAATTGTAAACCACCTGATTCATAATCAAGAATTTTGTCAGAATGCAGTTCCAACAAAATTATTTAGGCTGACAAATCAAAATGTTTTGTTGTTTGGTTAGCCCATATTTTGATCATGCCCATGTGCCTAGAAAAGTTTTGGGGTAAAGTTTGGTGACCGCTGCCATCTCCATCCTAGCCCTAGGGAATGCCAGTTCCAAGATAAGATAGGATTGGCAAACATGTGGTTGTCCATTGTGTCCCTCAGCAGAGTGTCACAAACTTGGTTAACAGCTCATTTTGCTTAATTTTAGTCTTTTGTGTCATGCGCATTAGGAGAATTGTTTAGGATTGGCTAAGAGGATGGGCAAAATTTCAATTACTTTGACAGCCAGACAAGTAATATCTATGACGATATAAAGTGGACTAAGATAGGGAATGAGCGGAATGCTGTCACGAAAAATCAAAAATGCGATAAGTGTGGGCGAAACTCTTCTATATTAATAGTGAACTATTATTTAAAAACTAGCTGACCCATCGCGCATGCCCTCGGGCACCCACAATATATAGGCACACTATCACTAGCAATCTGCATTGCGAATTAATATCTGTAACAAGTAATATCTATGACGATATAAAGTGGACTAAGATAGGGAATGAGCGGAATGCTGTCACGAAAAATCAAAAATGCGATAAGTGTGGGCGAAACTCTTCTATATTAATAGTGAACTATTATTTAAAAACTAGCTGACCCATCGCGCATGCCCTCGGGCACCCACAATATATAGGCACACTATCACTAGCAATCTGCATTGCGAATTTTGATTTCAAAGGCGAAGGTCCCTACACGACAAAGTCTTCGAGACTAACGTGTATACCAACACAGTTTTCCCCGGCGCTTCCGGTTCTGATTCTCTGATTTGTTAGATATGATTTTATTGAGATTGACAATCTTTCTGTCTATAGCTTTTACTCCGTCGCTCGAGTAAGACGTGAGTGATTGGTGAGTTGCGACACCAAGGGACTACCTAAACGCACAGGCCTATTGACTGAATAGCATGCGACTGGCCAGAATAAAATGGCCAAGTCAACCTCTGACCTACCATGGTAGTCGGCCTTCCTGAGGGACCAGGAAGAAAGCCCCTCACAGGATGTCACTCAGTACCCCAGGGGGGGGCGAAGGAGACAGTGCGGGTGCAACGGAAGGCGATCCACTCTGCCAAGAAGGCAATGTTGGATGCCGGACAAGAAGGGGTGGTTCTCCCCTGCCTGCTGACTCGGAGATACGCTCCCGAGCAGTAGACAATTCTGAGTCCGAAGAGCAGATTAGAGGTGGCGTGGCCCAAGATCTGCTAATAGAGATCTCCTCATTGGAGGAGGAACTTGCTGAGTCTCAGAAGGAGGCTGACAGCGATGATGCGCTCGGCACCAAGGAGTTGAGCTCGCTCGACTCTAAGGCTACCCAAAGGCACAAAAAGGGTAAAAAGGATGGCCTCCTTGAAAAAAGGCCGAGGCCGGAGATGCCGGTGAAGAAGAGCGGGGCGGTCGATCTGGAAGAGTCGACTGCCTAAAGATGGGGATGGTAAACCCATAGTACCTGAACAGCCCACGGTGCTGAAAAATGCACAGGCGGGGGGCTGAACTCCTATCCCCATCTGGGCGGATTAATGCACCGCTCCAGCCAGAGGTGGATGCTACGGGATCAACACCTACTGGAGAAGCAACGGTCGACTCGGGAGCGTCGACTGCAAAAACAGGGATCTGATTCCACCCTGATGACTGCTGGGAGACTCGATACACCTCCCGGGAAAGCAGGCACAACGTACGCTCAGATGGTAGCTGGGCATACAGGGCAACCGTTCCTCCTCCTGCCCACCCTTTCAAGGTCTCCTTGGCACAGGTGTGGACCTGCATGGAGGAGATTGACAGGATCAAGAACGCCCAGAGTGGTGGGACTAGTCAGAGATTCATCCTTCCTCAGATCCTACGAAAGCGACTTGACAGTGTCAAGGCTTTTGTGCATAACCTCTTCCTGAATCAGGAAATGGTAGAGGCTCATTTGAGCGGTGTAATCGAGGGGATGTCAGCCGCCCACTGCTCCCACTCAAGGTCAGCTGAAGCCACACCAATCTGCAAGCCCCTCACCTCGGTGGTTGACCCGGAGAAAGTTGGGCTCCCGACTGTTCCTGCTAAGAAATGGCAACCGGAGGCGAAGCAGCTGCCTGCCAAGCAGAAGAAATCTGCTATTAAGCAGAAATCGACTGCAACAGCAGCCTGCCCAGCCAAAGAAAGCTACATTGAAGCAGGGACACCCTGCTCCGCCTGTCCATCTAACAAAAGCTCTGGACAAGCAAAAGAAGCAGGTTGGCGCTGAGCACGCAGCGACCAAGCAGAAGGGGGCTGCTAAGGCAACCCCCAAAGGCACTGACCCGACAGTGACCAAGCAAGATGCCCTGTTTGATGGTTTCACCTTGGTGAAACACAGGCATTGGAAGAAGAGACAGAGAGCCTCGTTCAACCAGCTGACGGTATCTAGCTACCGTGCCTGGGGAGGAGCTATGTAAACAAGTTCGGACAATTGTCCACCCCCAACTGACTAAAATTCCACTTCGCACCTGTCATTTGGTCAAGGATGGCACGCTTGTCATTCGAGTGGCAACCCCCGCAGAGGCCAAACAAGTATTCGTACTTCTCGGTCGTCTCGGGGGGGGGGGACTGCAAGGTGACACTTCGTGGACCAAGGGGCCCCAGGATGGCATTCCTGGGAGTCCCCACCACAGTCCTTCAGTTTGATGCTGAAGTTGAGGTTACCGGGTCTAACCTGGTCCCTCTCTTACAGGAGGCGAATGCTGGACTGATGTCAGATACGGAATGGCAAACTATGGCCGTTTTACACTCCATACCCGGGCGACGTACTGATGTCAAATGTTGGGTTGTCGCGCTCTCTGAAGTGGCAAGAACCAAAATGAAGCATAGTAAGGTCTTCATTGATTGTACCTCATGCTTTGTGCGAGATCACGTCTCTGTTTGATGCTACAAGTGCTGCTCATATGGGCATATGTCGAGCCGCTGCCATTCGAAAATAGAGATTTGCCCAAGATGTACTGGAGGTCACCAAATGAGCTCCTGCCCAGTCCCACGTCAGGCCCCAGAAGGGGAACCTGATCCGGCTTTTAAGTGCGCCAACTGCATCACAGTTAATAAGGCCACTAAACATGGCGGCAATTTGCCCACCGACCATGAAGCCACGGACAGGACGAAGTGTGCCACATTTAAGAGGCACCTCACACTAGTGATTAGCCACCGCAGCATAAAATGCAAGTAGTGCCCCAACAGATGCCGGACTGGGTACTCCAGCTCAACTGTCAAAGGTGCAAAGATGTCCCTGCACAGGTGGTGCAGTGGATGTCAGAGAACAAGTGTGAGGTAGCCCTGCTCACAGAACCATACTGTGGAGCAAACTGGCCCAAAGCCTATGGGCGGGACACAGTCGTCATCTCAAATGGGACCAAGAGGAAACTATCATAATTCTCTCGAGGACAGTGAGGAGACTTATGTCCCCCACTCATCTACAGGAGAACATTGTTGCAGTATGTCTGAGAAATGGAGGTCACTAAGTGGCGTTACTATCTGAGTCACCACACCCCAGGAGCCAGAGCAACATAACCTGGTTCACCATTACCCCCTTTACCTGTAAATTCCCCCTCCACCAATCACCCTGAGACTAAGTCTCCAGTTAGGGAAGAAGGGGTTCAAGCAGCCAAGGTAGTAGCCAGGATCTCACTACTGGCTCCTGCTGTGAGTTCCACCTCCACTGTTCAGGGTGTGCCTACATGGGGAAATGGTTTGGAGATAGCAGTATTTTGTCTGGAGATCAATTGCAGAATTCATTTATTTATTTAACCTTCATCAGAATATCTGAATAGTTACAAATCGTAAGATCAAAAGTGCGCAAATCCAAAGTGCAGAATTCATTTATTTATCCTAGTAGGAGGTAGGAGCTGATGATAGTTAAGTAATTGGGGATTGCAGGACTACAATCAGATACTCGGCAACGAAGATCGTTTAAACAAAAAAGTTAAACAATCTTCTC
>JAQGBY010004737.1:0-15982 GCA_034698785.1 Mycogona germanica | reverse complement strand
TGTTTAACTTTGTTTTAAACGATCTTGTAGCCGTTCACCCTGAGTTCGCGTCCAGCGAGTCATTCAATCCTAAATAAGAATTTAATTTAATTTAAAATAGGAATATGACTTTCATAGATGCAGGCGCAGGGAATGAAACACACGACTGATTCAAATTTGTTTAAAAAGCGCATGATGTGATTGATGGCAATGAACTAATTGAATGTTATCAACATGTATGTTATCAACTTTTATTTTTTTGTGGGCGGGTGATGTCTTTTTTATCAGCGAAGGTCATAGTCGAATTTCAATGCACAGCTCACTGACGGACATCTTCCTTTATGCGGACCAGAAAGTAAATAAATTGGTGGTGACAGATTCTAGTGCGTGTGGTCCAGCATGTAGTTGTCGCTTTGGAACGAGACGACGTTCGTCTATAAACACACATTCCCATATACGATGTCCTCTGTCTTCTAGCGACCCTACACGATCTTTTATTAAGTGTGTCTCAGCCGATATTTATGGGACGTTTGTCTTTTTGGCGTTATCTGGATTTTCGTTCTCCCTCGCGCTGTCCCCCTCCCCCCCCACGATTTATCAGCCATATTACCAACATCTAAACAACATTCATCGACGATTTAAGATTTATTAGTTATTTTAGTAGTGTGACTTTATAAACGCCTGTATCCGTGTGTTTTGTTAGTACGCCATCTAGTTGAGCGTTTCGAAATAATATTATCGCCATTGGCTTTACAGAAACTGTGGAGACAAAAAACGTTTCATAGATTCAGCAATAGGTGATCTAACGATGGAGACTCAATCAGACAATCACGCCATCGAATAGGAATCTGGATATATTTATTTTCTATGCGTATGATACGTCTGAAATTAAATTGCCGATTGCTTCTATTTCTGATGTAAACCCCTCGCCTTATCAATTCGAATTGCACTTCAAACTCTGGATCTAAGGAGGATATTGTGCTGCCATATCCGATTCCATCGTGTCTAAATGCATTTTGGACGACTATTTTTGATAACCTGATAAAGTACCATGTGAAAAGCTCGCCCGAGTCAGCCGCAACAGACAGCTGGGTTTTGTTTTATTTTTCGAGAAATATATTAAGAGTGCTTGGCTTGACGAAAATCTCCTCCTGAGTATCCCCGCTTTTTCACAATGTATACACACTCTAAACTCGTAATTGGTTATCTATCGATCAGCGCAGTTTCGTCCGAAAGATTGCTTTGAGTGGGGGATTGGTTGTCCAACTTTGATTGTCTTTTTTATCTTTCTGATTCTATTATTTCTGCACTTGTTAAATTAAAAATCTGTGACAATGTCAAATTGACTGCGCAAGATGGCGGTCTCCAGAGGTTTGACGCTATCAGCGATTGCGTTCGTGGTGTTACTTTTCCTATGTGCATGGAGGTCGGTCGCCTCAGCAGTGGAGGAAGGAATGCCACCAGCGTGCGCTTTCGTCGTGGCTCTCTGTGTGTGTTCCTGGGAAAGACTCCCGTCAGTGATGGGGTTATGTCCCGATAACCCGACAAATTTTCTCCTCCCTATCTGCATCTCTATGGGAGGACCTCATATACGCGCTTCGTGTGCTGGCGTCACACATTTTGCTCTAGCTTCGGCTGTGAAAAGGGAAATCGTGGCCTATCTGCTTTGGGCTTAAGTAATAATGCATTAGTTTTCTGGCTTTATGTTACGTTGTCGTTCTGTCCTGGGAATTGCTCTAGGCCTGTCTGCTTCCCGTTTGAATACACGGAATCTATATATGTGACTATACAAATTTGTACTTACGTTACTTGTACGGACTGGCGGCTAAAATGACTTTTACGAAAACTATTAAATTTCTGTCTGTTTAGTCATGATTCTTGAACCAAGCCATAAATAATATATAAGTAGTATTTTTGAGAAATACCGTATCAATAATTTGAAGATACAGATTCTGTAATTAGTGGTCACACAGTACAGTGCATTTGGATATTTTCTTGAAGAGGATGGCCATATAATTTGAAAATAGCAATTGAATCGAAAGTGACACAAATGCATACTCGTAAAAATTGTATTTAATGTGTCTGATTTATAGAAGTAGTGGATAAAATATGATAACCAAATAGACACCTGAACACAATTTATATGCGAGAGGAACAATTTCTAATATAAATAATTAATAAAATTAAAAAGATTTGCGATTTATTTATGCTTATATTTTGTCATGATATTTCGAAATTCAAGCGCAGTTTTCATAATTCCATTCCCAAACCTCAATCACTTCTATGGGCTGTTATAATTCATAAAGAATTTAAATAATTCCAGGTACTGCGTTGATTACGGCGCACGCAATCTGAAAATTAATGCCCTGCAGCTGTTCCAAATACCACACAGGAGTGAATTTTTTTAACATTCTCATGGATGGGATAGTTGGGTGTGTAAATACGAAGCCAATATAGTGAGATAATGCATATGGTGTTGTGGGCGTGCCCGAATTTTTTTAAAAACATATTGCACGCTCCAAATTTTGCTGCGCATTCAACTACATGTATTCGCTTTCTAGACAATTATCATAGTTCGCATAACTTTCAAGTCCACTGTGATGATTTGTTGGTATGACATAATTTGAGGTTATGCAAATAGTAGTTTCAAACGCAGCTCAGGTGTAGTGGTCCGAACTCAGATGAGGCTTATTCAAGATGAGAGTAAATGGCATTATTTTTGATCTTATCTGGGTTTTTTCCTTGAAAAAGTAAGAATCAAGATTTATGAGTAGAATGATTTTAAAAATAAACATAATTATCCTTAAAATTCTGCCCAGTGATGTCATCCTAGTCTGATGTATATGTCCTATGAGCAAACTTTATTACAACCTCGAACCCACTACCCTTCGTTCAGTTGGCGACGCGTTAAAGCAACCACTTGACCAATCTGGAATGAGTTGTTGTCACATTATTATGCAGATTATTATTCTTGGGCTGATCAGCATCGATGATTCGACCCAATTAACTAGTTTGTTTGCGAAATATAAAATCAGGCGCAATTTGATTTACGGTTATGTTGTCGATTTACAGGCGAGTAGATAAATTTTAACTGTTGACACCTCTGGAATCGCGGGGAAATATTGTCGTGTTTTTCGAGAAAGATTAATTCTCCAGAGGGGGGAGGGATAACGATTCTTACTGAAGGAAAACAAGTCTAAAAAAAATGAGCTAGCAATATATACTAGAGACTTCGCATTAGTAACTCGTCTAGGTCTCCAAATGAGAATTGACTCTCGTGTGGCCCGCCCAGAACAACTGTGCCTGCGGTCGAGCTTGGCGGGGGCTCCGTATCTTAAGCTGATAATGTGTCCCGAGGACTTATGTAGGTCTTTGCGCGCGTAAAATTCGATTAATTCTATTGTAACTTCCGAGTGAAGATAGCGCCTCAGAAAGACGTCCGTGGAGGCACAATGCACATTTGGAACTCGGAACGGGAGGGGAAAAAAATCGTTGTCAACGTTCCGGAATAACCGTTGCGCCGAATGGCCCGTTTTCGCATTCGGCTGATCCAATCGATCCCGAGTTGCGCCAAAGAGGAGCAACCCCCGAAATTGCACCACTTGACTAATTGCTACTGCTGTCAAATTGTGGAACTAATTAATCAAAGAGATTAAACAATTCGATAAGTTGGATAGAGGGTTTTTTTTACGGATAATTTGCTTTAACTCATTATGCAGTGTTTGGAAGTAATATTAGCTAGATGGCGCTCGAGCAATAAGGAAAGACGTAGATGACGTAGTGTTGTAGATCTGTTTTGAATTTAACGACGTTTCATTCGTTTGTATTTCTATTTAGTTGCTTTATTTTTGCTTTTTCGTCGACCAACTGAGTTCAACAGTTCGACTCGGTTCAATGTAGCCAGTACGTGAGCGCTAAAAACCCAGGGCCTTTGCCCGTGGAGGAGAGGAGTCGGTGGAGGAGGGTGGCGGTGGTGGTGATGTTTCAAGCCTGCTCGCGCGCGAATGACGATTCGTTCTTCGCCATTATTTTAATGACTGTCTAATTAACATGACGCCAAACCGCCGCTCGGCAATTGATGTCGATATATACTTTCTTCACGTCCGTCGTCGTCATGTGCGCTCCGGCGAAGGACACGAAAAAAGTTTTATGCAATTAAGCCGGAGTTTTTATACGCTCTCGGGAGCGGGAGAAGATGCGAGAAGAAAGAAGGAATAGAAAAAAAATGATGGGGGATCACCAACGAGATGTGAGGATAGAATTTCGAAGCCATTTGTTTTAAGCTTACTACCGATTGTGATGTACTGTATAAACAGTAATATTAATTTACAAAATATAATGTACATGTGTAAATGGCTCACAGTTTCGAAACAAATGCAGTTTGGGAAAAGCTATTTTTTAAATCACGAAAAAGTGACACCACGACGTCGAAACGATCGCTGACGTTGACCGACTTAATTCTTTCTATTTGAAGTTTTTTTTTAGCCATATCACTTTTAAATTAATTTTACGTTTTAAATTGTTTTCTAGTTGATGAATGAATGGGACGAAGTGAGTCGAAGATTCGCGTTTCGAACAAAGATAGTGTAGTGCCCAAGCTTTTAAAACCTCAAAGTGTAATCTGATGTTATTTTGTATGTTAGGGATTACGCGTGTAAGCCAACCTGTCGTTTACAGTATAGTTGCTGACACGAATCGATCAGCTTAGAAAGCGAGAGCGCTCAGAAGGAGCTAGAGTGAAGAGGGACGATGAGATCGATTATTGATAAACATGAATAGGAGTTTCAAAATTTTAATATTCCAAATATGGCATGCAGGCTTTTCCCCAATTAAGCACTAAACAAGTCCTGTTGGAAAATGCATGGTGCGAGGGTCAATGCTGTGTCGCGAAGCAACACTGCAACTTTATCCTCCCTTTATGAAGGGCAATGACTTTTCAATTGCCATTATACAATCATGTAGATGCGCATTTTCACTCTCGCAAATAGATGACGTGGGAGCGAGCGTAGTAGTCCGTTACACATTCATTTCTCATGCGCAGACGATTTTCGACACGCCAAAAAGTACTATGTAAACGATAGCGTCCATGCATTATGTACGAGTATGAATGTACGCCATTAGCAGCGTTTTCCACAACAAGATGCGGTTTCTGTCCCCGTATCTTATTTTTCATATGCAGTTTCGTTGGTTTTTTATTTTGTAATTTGTATTTGTCGTATCCGTGAAACAAATATATGGCTGTTTCGACGTTCTGCACGGCAGCGTATCCTAGGGGCGGCCCGCGCAATTGGGCATATCGGTTTTGCATGCTATATCACGGATATAGAATGTCAGTTGCAGTTTTTATCAATCAGCAATGTCTCGTTGATGATCAGTGACCCTCCTGTTTGGAATGATATGGTTGTCTGACAGCGTGTTTCAACTCAGAAGAAAATGATAGCCTGTCATCGCCTTTATAAAAAAAATAGCTACATGTAATTTATTTTTGTTTAAAGCTTCCAAAACGTCAATGTTAGATTTTAATGGAAATCCGTCATTGAAAATGCTTTCTTAATCTTATTGAGACATATGTTTGAAAAAGGTTTGCTTAAACATTAACTAATCTTACAAAAATGGTTGGCTTTGATTTGGTTGAAAATCGTAATTATAATAACAATAATAATGACTTTTTAAAAAGATGAAGTTGATAAATTTCCAAATTGTTCTCGCCTCATCCCGACCCTGATCATCAACTAGACAAAGAAAGGCCATCTGTCGATAATTCTGGATACGAATATAGTCTGGCCTAAAAATTTATGAAAAATTATTGCATCATCAGCCCGTATGTGTATGCATACGTTATTCGGATGGTTCTATTACCAGGATCGCAATTAAGTAATCTATAATAGTTTGCGCACCCGCTGCACTAGCTGGTCGTCAGCCACGTCATGTCAAATATGAACATTATTTAATTTAGGCCACAGTGTATCGTGTACCGCTGCGGCCATTCGTTATCCGAGTGAAGTCGTCTTCAATTCCCCACCACTAATATGAATAAATACAGGATGCGCCCACTTATCCTGACCGGTTGAACATGCGCCAACGGCACAAGACAGCGTTGAAGGATTAACTCTTTGTGGAAGATGCTAATTTGTTCTGGCTGGCGGGTGGCGACATCTGCCAGTGAAATGATAAATTCGAAGTACAATAGTACTTAACCATTTGAATGTCGTCCGTGACGGGGATTACAAATAGTCTATTTAGAATAATTTACAATCGCGCCTCTAGTAGAACACGTTTTGGTGGATCTGCTGCATGTTCGGTTTTTTTTTTCATCGGCATCTTGTTTACGATGGGTCAGATTTCTACGAATATAAATTCAGCAGTTTCAACTTATGAAACAAGCAATATATGAAAGGCATCTCTTCAAGTTACGTGAGCGCCAACGATGTATAAAATGTAGAGCGCTGAAGACATTTTCATAGATAAACTAATGCAGAAATACAAAGCGATAGGTCATTTAATATTATTTTTTAATTGAAAGTTCACCAGCAAATAAAAAACACTTTTTATTCGTGAACTTTCAATTATACCTATGATGGACATCTCTTTACTGCAGAGACATTCTCTCTTTAACTAATTTTTATTATTTTTCATTGGCACATGCTGTACGGTTAACGTGTTTGTAAAATTTAAACTCTGTAACGGCCAGAAAACAGCAGATATCTCGTTGACAGTTGATAATTGTGAATTGATTTCAATCGATATTGGGGGAGGTGACGTTAAATTTTAACGTATTCCTCCACAACAACGTAATCGAAGCGTCACAAAGCTGAAAAACGCAGTATTTAGCGAACCCGCGGTTAATTCAACCTGAAAATGATAACGATCAGTGACATCGATCTAGAAATCAAGGGGGAGGGGCGCAATGCGGAACACCCCAACATTGGGCGCGGATCGTTCATGGGCGTTAATATTTTCCACCGTCCCGGCTCGATGGACTGCGAGGGGCGGGTATGTCCATACTCGTTCACATATGCAATTTCGCCGTATTTTCGGTGACTGCATGAGTGACCGATGGCCCCCGTGGAATGCAATTTCATTTCGCGCGTCCACTCACTCTCACACACAGCCAGCGTATATAGCTGCAGTGTTATTGCCGTTGGACGAGGCTATCTGGCGTGAGGCCAACGGCCCGCGGCCGACAAATCTGCGTCGGAGTCGTCCCGTGTAATGAACCTGACGCGCGCTTCCCCGAGTACTGTTTCTGGGGTTCTGGAACGAGTGGCGGGGTGTTCCGAGCACTATCGACGGATTCCCAGTAAATTGGATATCTACCGATGACTGGTTAACGATCTCGAGCACCGGATTGTCGTCGTGATAGGCGTTGGTTTGTTCTCGCACGACGTTGATGTACACAGGTGGCATGACCAACGAAGTGCAAGTTGTAGACCAATTATGTCCTATTCGATCGCATTTTGGTCAGTTAGATTACAGATTAGGGATTGATTCCAATCGTTTTTGGCATCGTTTTGCCACGTCAAAGTCGGAGATCAGCACGGTACATCACCTGCTAAACGTATCATTCGCAGAGACCACCTCTCATCCGCGGATGGTAGGGCGGAAAATGTGGTCGCACCTTTTTGGAATCCAATTTTGTTTGTGTGTGTTTTGGCAACTGACATTGAGAATTCAGTTAAAATATTCCATATCATAAACTGTGTAATATGCTCTAGTCACATATTTTAAACATTTACATATGTTCATTACGTACATGCAAAAATTACATGTACATTTTGCATAGTTGAAGTTCAGAAAGTTACCAATGTTTAAATTTAAGCACTGTCAACAAATCGTAAATAATCGTAATATGGGAGATAACGTTCTATAGAATTTTCTGGATGTTCCCTTATCGGGGTATCCCTAATCCGACAATACTTAATGTTTTTGAGCCAACCCATAAACGCCGATTTTGTTCCTCTCGCCACGATTTGTGGAGGTGCGGGTAAGACACGTATAAAACGTAATTGGAAGAAACTGGTCTTTACTTTGCGTTGGGTATTAAAGGAGACCGCACGCGTGATTACACACCCACATCCATCTCGATAGCTGACGAGCCCTCAGAGAGGCCTCCTGAACTACTTTTTTCTTCTACTTCTTTCTCTTCATCGCCGATGAGCAGCTCTATTAAGGAGGTGGCTGGGTGGGGGCTGAGAAGAAAGTGATCTGTACGTTCCGTGACCTCAAAATGCACTGAGCGCCCATTTAGCTAACAAGCGACCCTACTGTCAATCTCCAAATCGGCTATTTCATTATTGCGTGGGTTTCGATGGAGCGAGGTTGGCATTAATTAATGGATTTTTCATAATGCGCCTTACATATAAAAGCCTACGCGCACACTCGCCTCAATCCAAATCAATTGATTTGGTATATTTTGGTTAGCTGCAACGATTAATTCGTTCGTTATTGCTGCGACAAAATGCCAATCAAACGTTTTCTTTTCATATGGCGCGGGATAATTAATATGAACTCCGTACATTAAGCTGTTGGTGGTCTCTTCAGCTGTACTGGTGTCCGGAGAATCGATTAACTGCAGTTATACAATTTCGTCGATGGATCGATAGTTTCTGGATTCTCACCAATCAAGCGCTACTAATTTTTTGGGATAAGCACCACTGGCTGCTACAATAACAGTTACCTGCAAATGTGATAAAACCTAGTGTTTAAGCGAACGTATACAAGCGTATGTGAAGATGGTTATTGTTGATCTTTCAAAAACTTCCTATTTGCTTGTCTGTAAAAGTCCGTATCATCCGGCGGGGACTTTACAATTCATTGTCTGGGCCCTACTGCGATCCAGCTTTGACGAATTAGTTTTACAATGAGATATCTCTGAGCCATTTAATTCACTAGCTTTTGATCAATCCGTCGGCTGTCTCCTGTAAATCTTGACTAGACATAAACTTCTGAACTTACGAGATACACCAGAGTGTATATTGAAGTAATAGCGATTTGCTTTTCTATTTTTTCTGACTGCCGGTAATTTTAACCTTTTTATTTTTCTGTTTGTCTAGACGGCGGGACATGCCTGGGTTATCTCCCAGATATGTATTCAATAGTTCTGTTTGAACACTGTTATATTTCGAAGCGACTTCTTTCTATTAGTAAGTTGAATCTTCGTAGAACAAAGAAAAATCAATACGGTCTGAAGGGCACGTAATTTATATCCTTTTGAAATTTTGTGACGTATTTTCAGCTTTCTGTCTCGAGAGAGGTTGTAACAGGTTGAGAAGAATATGTTAGTGGTATAGTGATAACTTTTCTACGGTTAGTATTAGGGCTGTAATATTTTTGCCTGGGGGGGTAATATTTTTGCCTGGGGGGGGGGTAACATTTTTGCCTTGCTGCTTGCTGCCCGTTCCCAACTTAGTCTACGAAAATTCATAAGTAAAACAAGTGTTGTGTGTGTACACCAACGTTACTTGGAGCATAGAACAGTGTCTGACAGCGGCCCAACCAATGTCACTACGGATAGGCCGTCGCGAACCAGACCTTCAGTGAATATCGGCTTCCTCCACCTCCGCATCCGTCACCGAGTGCTGATGACTGAAGGAAGGCTGCAGCACGCCTCGGTTACTGAAGCCTGTCATCTCCTCACATGAATACTTGAGTGTGTAATTACAAAATTGCTTGACATCACATGACTTGTCGGGCCAGCTGGTCCGATTGGTCGCGGGAAGATGCTATCTTAAAGGAACCTCTAAAAGATATGTACTCGTAATTATAGAATGCCAGTTGCACTGTTCGTCCACCCACAAGGACCGACCGACAAAGAAGCCAGAAGTATTATATTTCAAGGCGAGACAAATTATTTGGTTTGCATGTGTATCCCTGAGTTTCATAGAGTTGAAACACTGCATTGAGATTCAAAATAGTATATGTGAAGCCGATGGTAGTAATAACAAATATATGAAATGATCGATGAACTGCAATCGAAAGTCTGCAACAAGATCGTCAAAAAGCAACGTTTATATATATTTTATGCTGAGCTCAAACCGAAAACTTCAGTCTTTGTTCGGTCTTTCTCGCAAATCTGCAATTTCTTAATTTCCTGAAGATCAGAATTAAACGTTGTTTATTGATGATCTTGTTGTCGACTCTAGATAGTAGTTCATCAATCTGTTTATATATTTGTTACTGCATTGCGAATGTGCGTGATTACAAAATAAATTTTTCTAATTACCAATTTTCAACAAAAGTTTTCGGTAATGACGCACTTGGCCCATTGTATCGAAATATTCAATTCCATTTGAAAAAACTTTCGGGACTTGTGGTATAACATTTAATTAGGAATCGAAAATCATTTTATAAGTTAATCATAACATCGATGAGTCATCTTGTTGTTCTGCATGTTGTTGAATCTAAATTCGGCCGAAATGCGGTCGTTCTTAGTCTAGAAGCCGAGCTCGTTGTCCGCACTTCACAATAAGCGTGGGTGTCAGCGTGACGTATTCTATGGGTGCGCCACCCCGGCTGACGCCCATCCACTGGTGCGATGGTCGCAAATAGGAGACGATGCAGCCGCCCCCTCCATCATCACTACCATCGCCCCATTCACCCCCTGCCATTGCCAAACGTGGCCGTGTTGTGCCTCGCAAACGTCGTCCTGATGGGCTCCGTAGATAGCGGGCGGCAGACGTATGGGCTGCTGCTGCTGCTGCCGCCTCCGCCGCCGCCGCTTCGATGTGGTAATTAATGCCTCGGCGGGTGATTTGTGGACCGCTGGAGTTGGCGACTAAATTGAGACTATGGAGGACCCAATATATACGGAGGAGAGTTTACGTCGAAACGGCGCCAAAAGCTGTGTCCGCAAGAGCTGCAACACTTATACGATGGCTGATTAGCGGTTTTCTTGGGCGCCCGTCTTTCGTAGGGGGAAAGGGGTGGTGGCGGCCTGGGGTTCACCACCGCATGTGTCTGTTGTGTGTGTGTGTTTACGTGATGTTGGTATTTGTCGTCAGTTTTAGAAATGCCGTACGATGAACGTCGCTGGAAGGATACTTTCTTGTTTCCAGTCGTAATCGTCATGGTGCAATTCGTGATACACGTTGATCCATATGCTGAGTCAATCTGCAATCGACGGACAATGACGGGAATGAAATGTTGACTCCCACTTGGCTGTTCAAACCATTTTATTTGCTCATGATTATTGTTTTAAAAAATATATTTATAGCTTTCCGAATGTCAGTTGGGCAAAGGTAATCAATGTGAACTGCATTTTGTTCTGTTAACTTTTTTTATTACAGTCATTTTGAATGTGTGACTGATTAGATAGTAGAAGATTACTGTTTGCATTCAAGCCGCCGGTTATTGAGCAATCCAATTAGTTCTGTGAATGAAGTATTGGAATGGCTACTATTATCGAAGCCATACGTCGATCGAACCAGTATCGATTAGTCATTCATAGTTCTGAACAGCAATAGCCGAGCGTCAGCATCATCGTAAAAGCTGACCATTACTCGTTTTAATTAATGGTAGTGACATTTATGTCAGTTGATTTATGATTTCCGCGGACCATGTCCTCAGCGACGAAAAATATCGGACCTCTGGTCATCCCATCAGTCGTTTGCTCGCTTATACGAGGGCCAAAAACACGTTTCTGCTCTTTAACGTACGCAATAAATAACTGATTAGATATTTTTTTATTATAATAAAATGGTTTCTGGCCAATGTCAACTAAATGAAACCGGCGTACCGACTTTTTCCTGCTTTTGTTAGTGGATTTAAAGTCGCTGATGGAAGGTTGATCGGTCAGATGATTTACGAGTTGGAGTAGTTTCATTCTTCTATATTGATTGATGGAAACGCTGTTTTACCTACACGTTTTTACAACGTACATTAACATTGGATGGAAAATTATCTTGGAAGTAATGTAATGGCTGTTCCCCCTGTGTTTGGTTTATGTTTCATATTAAAAAAATAATTATTATTGGTGCAAAAGCCATTCGGGTGAAGAAATTCTGCGTAATGCAGTGGCTGTAGTGAAACTTAATGGCAGTTATTATCTCCGTGAAAATAATGAGATGCCATTCGGCTACTGTTTTCTCTCGCACCTGAATTTACAAACAGCGTTTGACCCACCTTTTATCAGTTTTAACAGCTACTTTTAATGAATGATGATGCAGGCACACGGATATACGGTAATTATAATTACTGACTTTGTGCATGGTATGCATGTATTGCATGTATTGCAATACTAGTTGTTTAGTAATTACGTTTCGTGTTGATTATACTTCGAACACTGCGCAGAAAGAGCTGGGTAGAAAGTCCGAATTTCCTTAGGGGTGTTAGTGAGTTTTTAAATTAAAGTTTAAACGAATTGCGTTTCTTTCAGATATTTTCAAATTCCTCTTCAATCGATTTTTAAGAAATTTATATTTGATTAAAGAACTGACCGTAGATCTAGCGATATTATTTTATGCCTGAATATTTTCTATTGTGATCTGACATCACTGTTCATTTTAGCCTTGGGACACCGAAGCAATACGATCGAAGTGCATTATCGCAGAGGGATGTAACATTGAAGTTTTATTACCGTCATTGATTATTCGATAATTAATTACAACCCATCGGAATTTTCGGCTCTGAAACCGAGCCGTGCACGCCGCCATCAATTTCTCTTTTTTAATTGTTGCCATTTTCTGTTCACCTGAAGCCATAATCAGCAGCGCCATAAATGTAGGCGGCCATCTTTAATTACAGGTTGTAAAAATTAACTTGGCTTATCTTACGTGCGCTTGCCAATTGATTTTTATGCCCACAACCCGATTCGGGTGTTTTTGTCCTATCCGCATTTCTACTGATAAATAGGGTTGTATATATATATATATACACAGTCGGCGTGTGTTGCATTTTTGCTGCCTGCGAGTTAATTGATCGGACAAGTTCCGCCCACATGGTGAAATTTATCTCTGGCTGTTTCAGTAGTCTCCGTGGACCTTGCGGCCCAAAAAGAGTACCATTAAAATGCAGCAAATTGAATTATTGAGGGCAAACAGGTAGCTACAACCTTGATCGATCGATCTGTTCATGCAAAAGTCATTTAGTGTGTTTCTAAAGAATCTTTTTTTTCTGGTGTATGACAAAAAATATCTGAGTCACATTCCACCTCCAGTCATAAAATGATCTGCGATAGTGAAATTAAATTTCCGGGTTCAAATTATCGTCTGGGTTACTGGGTGAAACTAAGATGTGGTTAATTAATTTACGTGTAGCTCAGGGAATGAGATTGCGTTCCGAGATACACGAATTCCTTTCGGGCAACATTTGATTTGATCTCTGATTGTATTTTGAAGTTCGGGTTCGAATACAGTTTCGGTTGGAAGTTTTGTTGAAATCTTATTGTGTTTTGAGGTTCAGGGTTGTTATGCCAGTTCGAAGAGAATTTGATTGGTGTTGGTTAATCAGCTTGCCACAAAACATTTATTTCATCGTGTCATCTCCTTCCAACACATTGCCATTACCTCGAGTTAAAGGTGAGGATTTGTGAAACTATGATAGCGATCTTAGGTGCGGATTGATTTTTTAAGAATTAAGGGATTTTGTATTTCAATTCGGTCACCTTTTCACAATCTTTTAAATTTCAATCGAAATATGAAAATAATAAATTAGAAGTTGTGCCCAGGACAGCTCCGGACAAAAAGACGAACTCCTGCGGCAAACTCTTCAAATAAAACAATAATTTGACAGAAATAACAGACTTACTCTGTTCGTCTTTGTTCGTCCGTCGCTGTCCGGGGCACATCTTTTAGTTTCATATACATATTCAAGGTGTCCGATCTTTATTATTTTTAAAGGATGAAAATGTTTTATTTTTTCATATCGAATTCGGATATCACATCCGACTCTTTCAAAATTAGTTACAATAATTAATCAGTGGTCTTCGGAGGCTGCATAGTTATTTGTGTGTGTGTGTGGCGCATTATCTATGCTCGCGCAATGAGCTGGCATAATTCCTCACTCGATCTCAATTTTTGAGTGTACGCCGTTGACGGGAGTGCGCTAGTTGACCCGCCACTTGTGACTTCCTGGAAGTTGTTTGTTCAAAAGATTCCTCTTTCCCAGTCGCTCTTTCTGCGGCTCTCTCCTTCTTGCGGCGTACGACGATTGCATTCTAATTCTTTGGTAAACTTGGGTAGGCTGTTAATTTCCTCGAGTGGGCTATCTCAACACGATAAGTGCATCGCGAGTAGAAGTTCCGAATCTTTCATTTCAAGATGCTCACCTGCGTTTATACGGGAGCAAGTAGTTTGGCATAACTGATTGTCAAAGCGCCGATTCGTGTTGTCCTGGGAAGATGACATGTATTCGAATAGATCATAAACATGCCAATGAATGTTACATGGTTTTGTAGCTGTACCATCGCGCTCGTATTTTGGTTACTATTCAATTTGGACAAGCCCATCGTTTAAATTTGGCTTTGAGAGTCGTAGTGGAGTTCCGTTAAAAGTTTTGTCAAATCTGTTGGTAGCTAAGCTTAGTATTTCTCCATTAAACTGATATCATATACTGTGTATCTGGACGTCGATCAGAAAGCACATAAACAGGGCTCCAAAACAATCATGACCCTTTTCATAAATTCAATCATGATGTTTTTCTACAACAGAGCAAATACTATTCGAATATTTTAGCTATTTCATTTTTTATTCGTAAAAATTTATTTTCATTACAACGAAAAATTTCCAACAGACTAGTATTTTTACCGAATTATCAAGTTAGTTCGTCATCTAAAATGTTTCGAAAAAGTGTATGAAACTCTCAACTAACATTGCAACAAGATTGCCCATCTAAAGGAAACAAAAAGAGGCGGGCGCGAATTCGGCCCTGTGTAAAGGAGAAAAATATTTTGAAACAAAAAATGATATAGCCAAAATATTCGAATATTGTCGATGAGATAAATTATTTCAGAAGATCTGATGAGTTGTGGCGGGTAATGATTATTTTTTTGAAACACCCTGTATATGTATCACTGGAGAAGGTGGATAAAATATTTTCTTTTCATTGGATTTTTGGAGCAGTGAACATACAAGTTTGTATATTGATTCCAGTCTTAAGTGATGTCTTAATCGATCGCCAAAATGAGTAGCCCGATCCAAAAAGCGACGGAAACGTTATGAAGTCCCGATATTAAATGTTCAGCTCGTGGCCACCACGCTAATCGGTTCACGAGAAATGGGCTTGTCCGCTGGGCGTGAGCTTATATGAGCAACCACCTGTAGGGTTTTTATGATTAGATTTTGCAATAACTCGTATATTATTAAAAACGTGTACGGCAAATCACGAGCCGCTTTGAGGCGCATCACGAAATCATTGTTTGTCGGTCGCTGGTTAGATTTAATAGAATGAGAGCGGGGTTTGCCACCGGTTTTTCCTTTTTTCCATTCATCCTCTTAGGCCGGGGGATTTCGTAGTCATGTATATACAAAAGAGATAACCTCCCAAGATCATCCTTATAACGGATAAGTTTTATATTTCAGGAAAACGCTGACCTAAATTTGAGGAAAACAAAAATAAATAATGTTTTAAAATATTGTTAATTTCGCACTAATTGATGAAGTTGAGCGTTTCTTTTTAAAATCGGGATTGACGATTGTTCAAGGGATTCTTTTTCTTACGGTTATTTTTTTAATTTGCCGTCAAATAGTGTATTAACGAAGAAACAAATTAAGAACTAGGCGACTATTAAAAGTAAAAATACTAACGATAATTTAAATTACCCCAGTGAGTGCAAGACACGCGGACAGAGTGGGCGCTTTTTGCCACGACACTTGCCCGAGCAGGTAACCCTGGTTTTCACGATCTTGAATGTAGGGTCTTAGACGGATATGTTTTCTGGAAAGTTTTTTTTCTGCACATGAGCTTTTGTTGTGTATTTCTGTTGACGGACGGACGTCCTCCAGCGTGTGGAGGTGCGAACTGTGATGTATGAATAGCGTAATGCGCGTATAACTTCGAGAGTTTGGTC
>JAQGBY010004736.1:0-15982 GCA_034698785.1 Mycogona germanica | reverse complement strand
CTCGCATAATGCTTCAGCACCATGAGGGGGACGTAAGGCCTGTAGTGCGGTTGGCTACAGTTGATTAAAAAAAAAAATAATAAATAAAAATAAATTTACGAATCAAGTTGTCAACAGGAAATGATTCATAAATTATATTCAACAATTCTCCTTTCCCATTATTTGAAAATATATTAATATTTTTAAATAATGGGAAAGGAGAATTGTAAAACATTTGAAATTGTAGATTTGCGAAACACTAAGATAATCGTATGAACTCGCCTAACACTTTCATCACTACCCAAGAAATTAGAGTAAACAAAATTAATTTGTTACCAAGTTCCGGCCTGCTTCTGAAAGCGCTTGAAACATTTTTCTATTTTGTAAATGACTAAATGTGGGGGCAAATCCTGCACCGCATGTGTGGACTATTTTCATGCAACGCTCGTTTGTCTTGTCAAACAGATTCCATTGGACTGCACCGGGTAGAAAATTCCAGTCACTCGGAAACGGCAGTGAGTCTTCACTTGTATTGTCCTGCGTACAGCAGCTGCCACATGTTTGACCAACGTACAGGGCACAAGACCGTTTGCAATGTGACCTTTTGGAGTAAATATGGTGAAAAAACATCGCACGTAAGTATTTAATATCGAAATATTGGAATCGGTTTGGAATCTCCACAACTAAAGAGCAAATACCGAATTTCAATATGTTTATTTTTCTCTCTACTTTTTCAATTTGCAGGTCACCGTTCAACCAACAGTGACGGCAGGAAATATCTAAATACAGAACCAAAAGTGGATTTTAAAAGGGGGATATATATATATATATATATAATTGGAATTAATTTTACATTTTGTATAAATACTTTTGAATTTTTTAATTTAGCCAGAATTTGGAAGGTGTAAACAATCAATTAAGATTTATTTGTGTTACACATGAGATTATGAATACGATTATCAACGTAAATGGACCCTCATAATTTCGCCCTTCGCTAAGAAATGAACGAATACTCTTAGGAAATTTCGCACATGAAGCAAAAATAGGAAAATTTTAATTTCATGTTGGTGAAATTTTGAAATGATTTAATTGCTGCCCTATACATTATAAAAATGCAAACTATACGTAATTTTTTCCCTGCACTGGCTGCATTAACGGGAGAAGACATGTTGAAACCAGTATTATGAGAAAGCAGGTAGCTGCCAAATGGTACGCGACATTTCAAACGAAGTTACATCTTCGTGGACATTAACTTGAAGCTGCCACTTCATTGTGCGCTTCCATTTCTACCCAACGAAAATCAGAGGCTGAATTCGTCAATCCGTGTCGTCATATCGGCTTCTATTTCTACGTTGGCAAATAGTAACCAAGTCCCAGCTCTTCCCGCTACTCCCAACAAGCAAGACTATCCGGATTGTATGCGAACAGTGCTTCCAGATCAGTTTATTCTGTATTCTACATTTGGTGATGGACCAAAGCCACACACCGAATCGAATCAACAAAACTTCCCAATCATCCTAAATGCGTTCTTCAATCTCTTGATTTTTCCCAGCATGTCGACGTGGCCAGAATTGGT
Source organism: Mycogona germanica (assembly GCA_034698785.1). Taxonomy (NCBI): domain Eukaryota; kingdom Metazoa; phylum Arthropoda; class Diplopoda; order Chordeumatida; family Chordeumatidae; genus Mycogona; species Mycogona germanica. Next base: position 14,427 of record JAQGBY010004736.1, on the reverse strand, counting down.
GTCAAAGATTCAGAATTTTATGTACCTATGCCCCACAATGGTTTATAGGTGTCTGCACTTCAAAGACTTAAATCATTTTCATCGATTAATGTCTGATGGGTGACCAGATTCGGAGTCTAACCAACAACTCCTTCATCGCAGGCAGTCGCTTGACCCCATAGACCAGAAAGAAAGACATCAAAGAGTTAAAACCTCTCCAGGTCAACACGAATGCATTTTCCTTGCTCACAAAGTGCCAGATGAAGCATAGAACCGGTGCTTGAAATTCAGATGGAAGATGTTCTTTCGATGATACCTCGGTCATAAACCAGCAAATGAGATTAAGACAACTTCTTATGAGCGATTGTCCGGGGAATTTTCGGCAAAGAACACATTACCAAGTAGCGAAGACCAGTGTAATACAGATTCATGTAATTCTCCGCTGATGTTGCAATGTTTTATAGAATGTGTAAACCTCTGCAGCCATTGGTTACAGATTCCTCAATGTTCTCATTCCACTAGAAGATGAAACACTTTGTGAAGACACAGAAGCAAAGTGTGAGCACAAGAATTATCAATATTTTCGGTGATCGATTTCGGTTAACCGCAAGTGCCTAATAACCAGACTATCCTAGTTTACAGATACATTGTAGTCAATCATGGCTTTTTAAAAATACGGGTGTAAAACCTAGCTTTAATATATAATAAATTTTTCTCTTCGGTTATATATGTGTATGTTAAGCGAAAATAATAAGTTTGCTTCTGAAGTTAGTCGTGGAGCAGTCACTTTATTTACACAGGCGTATTATACCCACATTTTTTAACCTACCGACCAATGATATGTATTTATACACAGTATATTAAAATAAATGCAATCTTAATGAAACCTGGCGTTATTTTATTTTTAAAAATATAAACGCTGATTTAAAGTTTGCTCATGTCTTAGCTAGAAAATTAATCTCACAAGACCAACGCTTGCAAGATGACTGAAAACAACCAGTATTATACGATTTATAGGTGGCATAGTTATTTTAACAAACGCAGATTTGTTTAATTATTCAATCAATAATTCAAACTTTTTTCTATAAAATGCTACATTTTTATTTACAGCCACACAACAAAACAAAAATATAACATTTAAGTACTACAAGTAAAGGCTTTTAAAACCCCACTCCACAAGCATTTTTAAAAACAATGTCGTTGAAAAATCAGTCCCCGACTACCCGATCACAATTCTACAGAGCGAAGATTAATACACAACGCCGGCAGCGAAAAACTCGTCTCGATTTAACTTAATACTCAAATAATTTTAACTAAACTAGACGATACTTCTCAAATAACCTACATGAATCTTGGGAGACAGAAATTTTATAGTTTCCTGTCTAGCTACATTCAAAAATCAACAGGCAGTTTGTGGTTCAAAGAAACAAAAGTCCCAGTGTATGAAAATGCCATATAATGCAATTTTCGATTAGTTATGAATAAATGAGCTGAAAAAGTTGTAAATGCATACTGGAGAGAGAAAAATTATAAATATTTTCGAGTGGCAGTCTTTCAAAACTCCAATTTCACAACCTGACCGACCACCAGACATTGCACCAAGATCTCACAAAAACCCAACAGGTCTGGCGAAGATTAAGTCCTCAGATACTGTATTAGGGGCCCTTCGTCATTCGCAAAATACAATATAAATTAAAATCAATCGATATCGATATGACCAATCCATACACGTCTCAAATACGACTCGTCGTAGCCCAGTTGGTTTAGCGACTGACTGTGGTTTTGGCGGTCCCTGGTTCGATTCCCGGCGCGGGCTCTCGAAAATTTCGATCCCGGGGTACTGGTCGTTCCCCCTCGCACAGTGCCTAAGCACCATGAGGGGGACGTAAAGCCTGTAGTGCGGTTGACTACAGTTGATTAGAATTTTTAAAAAAACAAAAAAAAAAAAATAGTTGAATATTATGAAAATGACTAGGAGTTTTTCGATTCGAGTTCGAAAGTATTTATATTAAATCAGAAACAAAACAGGTTTTTTTAGTGAAATGGCAACTATAACACGCGTTAGGCAAATGCCCTCACTGTGGGGCATTACCGCATTATTTCACCTTAACACTTTGCTCGTTTCGAGCACAGGAGCGTAGAGTCCGTTGCTAGCGGCGGTAGAACTCGCCCATATAGAAAGCCTTCGGAGCATCAAGGACGTGATGTTTCAGGAACGAAGGTGAGTCGAAAACTTACAAAAAAAAAATACGAATAGGGAAAGAAAAGAAAACATACGGTTGGCGAAGGAGAACGCCTCTTGGGTTTACATACGTTGATATAAATCCTAAGGAAATCTGGAGTTTCAGGAAGCCGGATTGGGCGTCGGCGCCGACATCGTCCAAAAGAGGAGAGAAGACGCCGCCGTTCCTCCCCTGTCCCTGGACGGACACGGCGGTGCCCGGGGGTGTGGTGAGTTACGACATGTCGCTCAGGGGGTCTGGATGCGGTCTTTGTTGTTGCACAGGAGTCCCAGCTGCCTCAGACTGAAGGTGGACAAGCACAGGCCGGACGCCGCCAACACAAACGCGATGGGAAGAACCATCTGTTCGAACTTGCGAGGAGCTCGACCATCGTTCCACGGTTGCTGGAAATTAGAAGAATCATTTGTTTTTATTGTCCACACCACTAATAGGACTAAAACAAACGTTTTTATCGCTCGCAAATTATATTAACGGTCTAGAAAACCGGATCAGTTGTGGAACGATTACAGCAGAGTGGCGAATGATAAAAGCAAAAACTGTAGTCAACCGCACTACAGGCGTTACGTCCCCTCATGGTGCTTAGGCACTATGCGAGGGGAACGACCAGTACCCCGGGGGTCGAAATTTTCGAGAGCCCACGCCGGGAATCGAACCCGGGACGGCCGAACCACAGTCAGTCGCTAAACCAACTGCGCCACGACGATTTGGCATTTGGTCTTTAAACAGACCCGCCCCGAATCCTCCATTATTATGTCAAGCAATCGCATAATGGTTCTAGATTTCATAATGGCTCATAGCCTGGATTCTTCCGGACTAAGGGATGGCCCGGAATCGAACCCGGGACCGCCGAAACCAGTCAGTCGCCAAACCAACTGGGCCACGACGAGTCGTACATCTTAAAAAACCATAACTGCTAGGAACGAGATTATCAGGATATCTAAGGTTTGTAATCAAAGAAAAGGGCATTTAAACAAAAATCTTGCTAAATTACAGGGACATCTCTTGGGCATGCCAAAACGAGAGTAAAGGATTTCATCGTCAAAGATAAGCAAATAAATCTTATTTTACTTTCACAAACCGATTCCATTCACTTCACATGGTCTACGTAATATTTAGTTATCTCGGTCTAATTTTCAATGTTGACGCACGTTTCGAGGAGTGACTTCCGCAGTCCACACGTTTAAACTCTGAGCGTGACTGCACCGAAGGGTTATATTAGACGATTTAGATCAAGTATTGCGCCAGCCAACTTTTATCTCTAAACTAATTTGTGCCACTCTCGATAACGACATGTAATTGCGTCATCGCGCATCCCTTTCACTGGACGTTGCAGCAAACACGACCCGAATTATGAGAGCCGAACTTGCGTAAGCAGTCCACTGGCGCCAGTATTAGCGCAAATCAAGCTACGATGGACGATAACAGTTTTCTTTCCCAATGGCGACAAAACAATGCATTCCGAAAACAATTATGCCGAGTACTATTTTGTCATGAAGCACAATCTGTTGGTGTACACGTGTTCCTAAGAAATGCATATCTAAAAACTATTAAAAAAATTCACCAGAATAAGGCCATTGGTGGATATTGAAAAACACTTCGCCAATGTGAAATAAAATTCTGACTGGCTCGGTGGTCCCGGGTTCGATTCCCGGCGCGGGCTCTCGAAAATGTCGACCCCGGGGTACTGTATGACGTGCCCCTCTCGCATAGTGACTAAGCACCATGAGGGGTACAGAACGCCTGTAGTGCGGTTGACTACAGTTGATTGAACAAAAAAAAAATAAGCATTTGTTTCGTGTGAAATTTTACGACTCTAAGGATAACAGAAAATTTTAGCGATATTGCTTGAGCGACGACAGCCAAAATTAAATCAGCATCTATATTTAGACTTTAGTATCTTTTATAATAATTCGATATCTTTCAAGAACACGCGAGTTAGAAAACTTCTTTTAAGCGCACAAAATTCTGGTTATTTTGAAGGAACTCTCATCACCTCACCCATTTAGAAACATGCAAAAAACACAAACCAAAACAGATTAAAAAGAAAACTTACAATCAGTTAGCTTACCTGTGATACACGAAGGGGTATGCGGCAGACACGAGATATAAACATGTCGACACCCACACTGCTCTGAAATTACAAAAAGAACCAAACGAAACGTTTCTTTTATAGCTGGCGATATGAAGTTGCAAAAACAAAAAAGGTCAATCCTATATATTGCCAACAGTTGCTCATTCGAATAAGTCACACCCCGAAACGCGTCGTGAACGTAAATTCGTTTGACGAATCGGTTGAAACACCTCGTGGTCACAACAACACACCTCTACGCGAAAGACAGGCCGGCCAATGAGCCCGTCCGCATCAACTTTTAAGTTTGCACAGAGCAGTGAATTTGTGATCGGCCTGCGAGCTGGTGAATAAAATCACCAATAAGGAACTGTCTTTCTCATAAGAACGCAGCAGACGACTGTTGGTTGATACATGAAGCTAATAAAAAAAAATCGAGAACCTGTCTACTGGGAATCATTACTTGCAACAGCAGACATTGCGAGTACCAAAGGTGGTAAAATTTACTGAGAATCTAAATTTGATTGTTCATTGTATTGGATTTCATGATCATCACACATTGAGAAAATTAAGAGGCTCGGCATACATACATGCGTCAGGAAAGTTATGTGCCGATTTAGAAGAATCAGGTTAATTTAAAGTGTTTTATTGAACAGTTACTACCTTTGTCAATTTAACTAGCTTGACGACCAAAGTTTATTAAAAGAAATCCAGAAAACAATTGGGATTTTCAAAAACTTAGCTTACGCATCGATGCTATACATAACATGTATAGCCTATTGTGTCTTTCCGAGATCGCAGCTGCTTTCTAGAAAGAGATCGAAATGGACGAGCTACATGTACATTAGAAATAATTGGTCAACCTTACTGAATTGAATAGCCAATTACTTTCAAGCATTCCCTTCAACGCCACACATCCCGGTATGCATTTACTTTCATGAATAATAAATCCGAAATTATCAATATCGCCAAGGTTGGTGGCAGATGCCGAGTTTCAATTTCAATGTGTCTAAACTACCAGTATCAAAGATACACTGTGCAAACGGCATCAATTGCCAACGACAAGAATAGATTTTTATGTCATCGGACTTTTTCCTATAAATAAATCGAGCAAAATGCTAGGCAAAACCGCATCACGCTCATTTATTTCAAGTAGACACATTGTTGCCATAAAATGTTTAACCCTGCCAGAAGTTTCAGTTGTTTACCTACTGTACATGTACAGAGAGTTGAGTTAGCCGATTATAAAATGAAACTGTACATGTAACGCAAACGAGAAACTGTTCCCACTGCCAAACACGGCTACCAAAAAATGTCCCAGGCACACACTAGTGCGCGTAACGCCAGAGAAGAGGGTCCAGATGGGAGTTTGAGTTTGCGCGTAACAAGTGCCAATTATTGTATCAACCACTACAATATATTATATGGTGAAGTCGCAAATACGCAGCTATCGGTGGGGGTCTTTTATCTTGGTGATTTAGGATTCGCCAAGCATTTGACGCAACAGGCACGGTACAATTATATTCCAAGGTCAAATTGTATAGAACGGAACTGACAAACAGAATTGGGGGAGCCGCACAACTCTAGAAACCTTATGCACCTTACACGCTAGATTAGCACCACGTCGCTCGATCGGTGGTTCTGGCCAGCTTTGCAGTTTCAAAAATCCGTCAAACAGGTCATACAAACAGATGATAGTGTTGACCTGTTGCAATTAATATTTAATTAACTCTGAAAAACTTTACAAAATAAATTGCAAATCAGAAATCCCAAACAAATATATATTTATTTGGTTGTACAGATAACCAAGTGAATATTTGCGGTACACTTGGAAAAAGTTTTTTAATTTTTTTAAAACAAACTTTATAATCAGCAAACCACTTTGGGCAAATAATTGAAATTTCACAACACGCAATTATGCAAACGTTTCTATATCAATTTAAGAAAATTCAATATCTAGTGACATCACTAAAAAATCTAAAATGTAGTTTTGCATCCAGAACACAACCCCCAACGATCGAGCCTCCACCGACAGATAAAGAGCATTTACGACACAGCACAGTTGGAATACCTGCCAAAAACACACACACACGTGGGCAAAGTTTAGCAGATTGGCGGCGCCCGACTGGTTGTACCCCCAACCACCCCGCCCAGTCGAGCTTGGCCCGAGTCACAAGACAGACCACACTCCCCGACAGTCTGGGCGAGTACGAGATTGCCACGGCAGAACGTAGGCCCCGTGACCAAGGTTGAGGACGCCATTCATTTCGCTCGCAGCGTTCGCGCGCTTAATTGGGCTGGCATCCAGAAATGCCGATCAGCCACGAATAGAAGCACGCCCGCCGAAGATAAAAAGTTGGCGCCAAAACGTGCTTTGCAGGAGAAAACAACAAGTTAGCCTGGGCCTGTCAGTAAACATTCGGGGAGCCGGCCATCAAAAATCCGCCCACGGGCAACGCAGAACCGTAAACAGGCCTGCAAATTTCAGAATCTTAAAAAAAATAAAGTTAGGGTTGGTTTTGGAATGGCTGCTCCAGTGTCTCAGTAGCATAAGTCTATAGCTGCATGAACATCAAACACTGTGAATCAAAGATAAGTCGAAAATACTGAACCATTAGTTGAAATCCTAAACCGTTGTTATTGTGCAGCAATTTTGACTTGACGCAGTTGATTTGTCCAAACGTTTGACGGGGACAAACTCCAATTTAGCATCAGAATGGATACGCACAGGATCTTGGCTTTCATAAGCATCGAACATATTAAAAAAAAATCCGTTCGATGCTCTCTAATCGAATGCGACAAGGAAAAGCAAGTATGGTTGAAAATGATAATTGTTAATTGTATGAATATTATGTGGTGGAATGCTGGACGCAAACACAATGATTGTTAATTGTTCGTGCGTATTTTACATTTTCTCAGATACCTAGATTTGCAGACCTGCAAAATAAAGTAGCTACATTACTTTTATTCTTATTTGGAGCAATTATAGTAATAGAATAAAGCAATTATAGAATAACCTTCGAATGAACCTAACGTGTTTTTGTCTGGATGAACACAAGAGTCCAGATTACGGAGACATAATTATTAAGTTTTTTTTAAATACCTATTTCATTGAATAAATACCTAGCTATTTATTCGGTCGTTTGAGGAGAGGATCGACGAATAACCCACAGGGTGCGTGCTAAAACAACGTCAGCAACTTCACCTTTCGCATTCATGTGCCATCTATCTTCTTGATGCTCATTCGCGGTATTATTTACTGTTCTTTGGTCAGACTGGAGACTTTACAAAGAGTCTTCCACCGCACTTGACCTTTCCAGCATGTCGCAAGATTATTGATTGACATTCATTATTAAGTCAGTGGAGTCTCCATTTCACAGACCATTGAAACCCTGGCCATTTGAACTTGACTCCAACTTCTAAAGTCAGTGAGTAGCGAGCATTGCATTTCGTCGTCATAAATGTCAAGTAAAGCATTGTCTTAAAAAGTAGTTGCCGTAGCCCAGTCGGTATTGCGACTGTGGCTCTGCGGTCCCGGGTTCAATTCCCGGCGCGAGCTCTCGAAAAATATTCGATCCTCTCATAGTTAGCAGCTTGAGGGGTACAGAACGACAATAGTTGATTGGAGCAAAAAACACTGTTCAAAAATGAGGCTTTCGATAACCATTTGGCGTGCAAGACACAATTAAATCATAAAAACATTATATAAACCCAAGCAAACCACCTGAGAACCCAGATTTTCGGCAACCTATCGTGGGTAAATCGCTTCCATGATCGTCGGTCAGTGTACGCAGAGAAATTTCACGTATCGGCATTAGGCCTAACGGGTCAATGTGTCGCAATATGACCTAGGCCCCACACGCAATCCATGCAATCTCAGGCATCGAGGCAAAGACCCACTATTTTGAGGCGCACACATGATGATGATGATGATTTCACTGAAGTGACAGATCACAACAGGAAGATTCTGTACCCCTCTCAGTGCTTAGGCACTTTGTGAGAGGCACATTTTCACCAGTACCCCGGCCAGGGCCGCGCCGGGAATCGAACCCGGGACCGCCGAACCACAGTCAGTCGCTTAACCAACTGCTTACAATTTTTAAATTTTGAAAACGGAAGGTCATTGTTGCAAAACCCGGCCCTTTCTCGATTTCGCAACCCGGAAATACCAAATACGCACATGGACATTAAAATCGGCCAAGGACTATCCAAGGGGAAAAGACGCAAATGTCGTTAGGCCTAATACATCGCCACCGATATTTTGCTTTTTCTCTACTGAAAACTGGTGAAAGCAAAACGACCAACTTACGGTTTGAGTGTTCAAGTAGACGTCTGCGTTGGATTCTTCCTTGTTTGGAAATGTTTGGCTCGTCAACAAGAATTTAAAGATTGCAGGGAGTAAAAGTAGGGTCCCTGTCTCCTAGTTCACGCAACGATTCATCGAAAATTAACGCCGCCTATCGAGTCGACAAGAGGGGAAACTACGAAGCGCAGCACAGCCAGTATTGCCATCTAGCGACAGAGCGGTCAACAAACATACAGATCACAAATATTATGAGATGCGTGGGCGGATCGAAAAGTATTTGTCTTTCGTGTAGACAGCAATATCAGCAAAAATTCTTACATACAGATCTTTTACGGTGCGCGCTCACAAATAACTGTCCGGTAACGTTACTTGGCGTCGGTGCAAACAATCATTCCGTAAATCACATATTTACCAGTCTGGTAAAGATAACTTTGTTGGTTACAAATAATTGAAGTGATTGCAGAGACCAATCATAAATTAACAAAGTTAATATCTATTAATAATAAATTGGTAACTAAATAAATTAGAAAATGTATTATAACATAAATTTTATTCAGTTGAACGTAAAATCAATTAACACAAAAATACACTCCATCTGCTGGTTGCCATATGGACAAGAGAACATATGAGAAGTTCCAATACAGCAGCCAACAACCCAGTTCAAAATTTACCCGCTGGAATAGAGTCCAGCAGAGCGAGAAGGCAAGTGGTGATTGCTCTTCCCGCTCGCTTCCAAACTGTGCGGCGTCGATCGTGACAAAATATTGTGTTTGGATGCAAAAATGACCTGGTTTGGCGATCTTTTGTTACTTGTAATACAACATTATATGTTCATACATAAAGTATCAGTGAAAAATTACAAATGGTTCATTTGAACTTTCTCTGTCGAATACAAATGTCTCGTGCCGTCATTCTAAACATAAGCGGCGCGTATTCATTTTTTGGCATGGCCTCGTGTTATCTCAGTTTCTGTTTAAATTTCAGAACATCCCCCCCGTCACCAATAAATTCTCATGATTTGTAGAACAGTGTTATATTATATAAGAAGATAATTAATAACCATTCCAAGATGAATTGAGTCTCCCTCAGTCAAGCCTACTCCACCATAGGGAACGATTCAATGCAACGCAAAGTGGCCGATCGCGTCATTCATTGCCCATTTTGTTACCACACGGGCACTGCACCTAACAGTAAAAAATGGAGAATTTGGAATTATTTTCCAACATTTCTATGGAATCCTGCTAGGCCAGAAACAAATATGCCGGGTGGTACAATATTGTCCAATTTTAAACTGTCTCGCTGCTGGGGACGAAAGGTTGCTCTTTCTCGCACTCCTCAGACTCCTTCGCTGTCAGAGCGGACTCTTTGGCCGCTAGAGCGGCGTCCTTGGCCGCCTGACCCTGCTCCAAGAACTTCTCCCACTCTTGGCGCCGTGCGTCCCGTTCCTCCTCAGTTTCGTGTACTGTGTACTTGGCCTTGCCGTCATAAGTATGCGCATTCAGCTGTCGTCCGGCGAACCAGCGCCCATTGAGTGCCGCCACACATGCGTCAGCCATCTCGGCCGTCTCGAATGTTACAGATGCCACACCTTCAGGATGACGCTGTTGGTGGTAAAAAAGAAAAAATAATAAATTCGTTAATCAAAACTAACTGGATTGCAGGAAAGTGAACACACAAAGACAAAGACAAAAATCAACTCACATCAAATATGGTTACTTTTTTGACGGCACCAAATTTAGAGCACTCTTCACGGAGATCATTTTGGTAGTCCAATATTAATGTCGCCTCTTCCTATTCAAAATTTGAAAATTAATTTGAAATCTAAATTAAGTTTTCAAAAAATAATGAAATGTACACACACACATATTTCTTTGCGCCAATCCAATGACGTAATCATTTATAGGCTGCTCAGCAAACAAAGGTATAGTCATACCTCAAATTCCTTCGGATCAAACATGTTTTTGATGATTGCCACACGTTCAAAACGGAATCTGGCGTCGGCGGCTCTCTCGGGTTGCCAACCTAACATCCTGAAAAATATTTTTTAATAAAGTCTTTTTAAGAACTGTGATGACATGATGACAACCAATTTTGCAATCCATGACCAGACAAAAGACACCCACTTTTCTTGCATTTCCTTTAGCTTTTTCTTGTCCTTTGGTTTTCTCTTTTTGGGTTTCTTGGTGGGATCGTAGTCACCCTTCATCTGAAATTTCGCCCGCTCCACACGGATCACCTTTCCACGCAGAGTGTACTCGTTCAGAATTTTGAGAGCCAGCTCCACAGACTCCACCTGGCGGAGAAAAAACCGTCGAAAACAGATTAGTGACCAAAAAACAAAACGATGGAGTGCAAGGCTGTACAATTTAATTACTGAAAAGTAAATATTTTTTAACGCATTAGAAAAATTGAACCGTTCATGTAATAATTGTTGAAAAATGCTAATTCCAACAAACTACTTATTTATTTATGTTCAATGTACACTACACCTCTATTGAACGACTTTGAAAATGAAGGAAAATTCACTTGATAATTTCTTTTTATATTTTTAATTAACTGTAGTCAACCGCACTACAGGCGTTATGTACCCCTCGTAGTGCTTAGGCACTGTGCGAGCGGCACTTCCAGTACCCCGGAATCAAAATTTTCGAGAGTCCGCGCCGTGAATCGAACCAGGGATCGCCGAGCCACAGTCAGACACAATACCGACTGGGCTCAACGAGTCGTCAGAAAGTTGCAACGCTTTTGCTAACCACGGTGTCACTAACCTTGATATAGCAACATCGGGCATCACCCTTGAGCCGTCCGCTGCCGTCCCTATACAGTTTCATCTTGAGCTGACCCGTATCTGTGTCCTTCATGATGATGCCACACTTGGACATGAATTCGACGAACTCCTCGTCAGTGATGTCGCTCGGTAGGTTGGAGACGTACACGTTCGTGTTGTGCTCGTCATCAATTTCAAACCAACCTGTGATTATGTAGGAAACACAGAATGAACAGTGTTGTATTCGGCAGTGCCACGAGGTTGAATGCAACCAAGCAGAAAGATCCGTAATTATAACAAAATCTACCATGATCTCGCACGAATTTAAACGTGAAGGTTTCCAGGATATGTAGAAACTAATTAAACATACTACAATACGTAAGCAATGCCAACATTTTTGGTTTTGAAAAACTAGATTCTTGGGTTACTAACCAGGTGGCTGTTCAGGGGCAGGGGCTTTCCTCTTCTCTCCTTGTGGCGGATCACTGCTCGCAGCCAACCCGGATGGCTTGCTGTCCGGCACCGGGGCCTTTTCTTCCTCAGTGGTGGCCACTCCATAGCTGGCCTGGTAGGCTGCCATAAAGTCGTCAGTGACCTGACCAAGAAAAAGAATTTGTCAAACAGGTTCACAATTTCTATCAAAACGAAACTGACATTTAAAACACACTGAGAACTACTATACATAGACTATCAGTTTAGGAGTAACACGGCCTATGGCAGGGCTCTGGCCAAAGCTGCCGCATTTTCCAACTGTTAAAACTGGTATTAATCTACCTTGGGGAACCAGGCTCGTTTCTCGTGGTTCCACTCGTAGGTAGTGCCATCCGTGGGGTCCACATGGGTGTATGGGTCCTTCGCGCCGGTGGCGTTCTCTCTCACTCGCTTCTCTTGCTCCTCTAACTCCAGCTGTAATTTAAAATCGTCTTCGGCGTTCATCTTACACCCAATTTGATTTTCGTAGGTCACCGAATTGTTCGCACTTCGCAAACTGTTTCTGAAAGGGAACAACGAAATAAAATTTTCAATAAATATATAAACAGCTTAATCTCCTTGCACAGCTTGCCCATAAACTTAGCATTATCAGTTAAGTCAGTGGTCTACTTTTCCTTGGTCAGACCCTTGCTTGAATACTGCAGCTCAATTTGGGATCCTCGCCATGTGGGGCTTATAGGGGATATTGAAATGGTCCAGCGTATAGCTGCCAAATTTATTAGCTGTAGATTTGGTCGAACGGACAGTATCACAGACATGCTGTCAATATTAGGATGGTAGTCGTTTTAAGATCGAAGAAAAAAGATCGGTGTTGGGTTGCTGGTTCGCATCCTGAAGGGATATTGTAATGTCAATGTTGGAAGAATTATGTGTTCAGCTCCAATCAGGTGCAGAAGAAGGGGCCAAACTAGAATGGCTATTGAACCACAATGTAAATCTGACTCTTACTTTTAACTCCTATTTCCCCAGAGTGTGTAGACAGTGGAATAGCCTGACAGTCTCAAATCCAGATCCTGTTAAAATAGGATAATCTATCTTTGCTCCTGACAGGTCTCTTGACCCCCGTCATAAGCCCCCCACTTCTGGGGGCCGCTTGCGGGCACTTAATGAAATTGATTCGCACATCGGCATTAAAATCGGCCAATGACTGTCCAAGTGGAAAATAAGCAATGTCGTTAATCACATATTTAGATTTGATGATCGCCGCTCCGTGGCATTATGGCGATTTCCTTAGGTGCGGCGAGGGGGATGCTAATGAAGCTTAGGGCACACTAGCCATGCGCGGACAGCCTGTTAGCAGATTTTGAAGCTGGAGAGGGGGCCTGAACTAAATCTTGGCGATGGCAGTTCCATTCAGTAACGCTTCTGGGGAAGAAAGAAAATTTAGCGTAGTTGCTCATCTCAAATATTGTTTCTAGTTTGAGTGGGTGAACTCTTCCCTGTCGTTTTGCTGGGGAGATGAAGTTGGTTAGGTCAAGAGTAGTGAGGCCGTGGCTGATGGAGAAGAGCCGAGTCTGTGTTCTCGTCTTCATGTAGAAAGGAGGGAAGCCTTTGGGCAGCGACTGTCTTCGTGACACATGTGTCGCGGCTGTAGTCACGCAGGATGTTTCTGACACCGCGTCTCTGGTTATCCTCTAGAGGGCTGACAAGATATAGTTAGTGGGGTCCCCAGACTGCCGAAGCATACACAAGAGTTCGATAGGCTGTAAGGCGGCAGAAAGCCTCAGCAGAGCGGAGGCCTCACAGAGAAAGAGAAGTGCATGGTTAGGCACAGATATTTTATTTTTTTCTACTGAAAACTGGTGAAAGCAAACCGACCAACTTACGGTTTGAGTGTTCAAGTAGACGTCTGCGCCGGATTCTTCCTTGTTTGGAAACGTTTGGCTCGTCAACAAGAACTTAAAGATTGCAGTTAAAGCACAACCAGCTCAAACTGCTAGTGATTACTGATTAGTGATGCGCAATATTTATCGATATATAAAAATATCGATATGACTTATCAATGTTTTTATGACGCGGTATTATTCGAATCTTTCTAGAAACGATCGATATTTGTTGTTTTTTCGAGTGTTCTGTTGTTGAGCTTCATTGATCGAATTTAAAATTTGAAATTGATAAAGTTTGACCTTTTTTTTGGTTGATAAAATTGTAAAACTTGATTGATCGAGTACAGAAATGGGGAAACAATATAGAATTGCGATGCGATCGATCAAATTTTTAAATTATCGATATTCGATCGCAATCAGCGCTCGGAATTCGGATTGCGACGGAATCACCATGCGTTTTAGAAACGTCAATTTCCTTGCCGAATTCGTTTAGAGATAAATAAACGGTCAACGCAGCCGCGCCTTTCCATAGTAACTGAATTTATCGCAATTATTGTTGTCAAAACATATAGGCAGATTTCAGATCGGTAAAGTTTCCAAAATTTCGTGTTAAACTCTATGGAATGCCAGAGACAGGTAGACCTGATCTCTATCGACCTGGCCAAAGCATTTGACACTGTTGACCACCGCCTCCTTCTCCATAAACTTCCAAAATATGGCCTCTCAGCTCAAATTATCTCCTGGAT
>JAQGBY010004735.1:0-15982 GCA_034698785.1 Mycogona germanica | reverse complement strand
GCGGTCTGGTACTCCAAAACAGAAAGAAGCAAAGAAAAGCTGACGACATTCAATTCCTTGTCGCCCAGGTAGAGCCGGGTATCTTTGGGGATGTAGCCCAGCAAATACATTGTCCTGAAAAATGATCAATAATTAGTTATCAGCAGACACGATAACGCCAACAGCGAGAGCTATGACGCTACCGACGCGTATCGACCCATTGTTACAGAAATTCAAATCTATTCAATTGCTATTGAAATATTAAGTGACAATATTATTGCAAAGTTTTCCTACTTTTTCATATTATTTAACGCTTATTGACGCTTTTGCAGACGGTTGATCAAAATTGATACTTTAAACAGTTACTGGTATAAATGTATACTGACATATCGTCATATAGGTGGCTGGTATTATGTTTTTGCCTTCTTGGATAGCATTCAAATATAATTGAAGGAGGAGGAAGTGAAAACTAAATATATTTTGAATACCACAAAGCGCGTTCCATAATAAAAGAAAAATTTCAACGCGCAGAATACAAGGGATAAACATCCTCAACTAATGTCAGCATACAAACGATCTTGTTATTTGAAATTTTTAAATGACAGTCAGAAATGAGCAGCGCTGCGCGTGCCATTCACGCATCTCAAAAAATATTGAACAACACCAAACACTCCGCTGGCAAAACAATTTGCAGCAGGATGCCCTTGACTAAAATTGAACGTCGATCAAGTACCTGTCCAGATGGGAAATGGTGACAATCTCGCCACCCACGTAGTAGTTGAGACGGTTGACGCCGTTGGTGTAGATAAAACAGACCAATCTTTACAGTTTCCTGAATCTCGCCCAGAACCTGATTCGGAACAAAAACATGAAACAATGGTACACTGAAAACAAATCCTATTTCGGGTCACTGTTGGTCGGCTGATTTTGAGGAAACCAACAACGCACCGTTCTTAATAACTTCTACACACCTTAATAATTATGCTCCCTTCGTCATATCCCAGGCCCACGTTGTTGGAACCCCTTAAGCAAGTAGTTTCAATTATTTTTGAAAACCTCTCTTTAAAAATAAAACAACTGAAAATAATAAATTAAAAACTCGAAAAAATGAATTTTTATAAAGATTTGTGGCCGAGACATGGCGTTTGTCAAGCGCAAAAATTGGAACGAGTAAAAAATATTTGAAAACATTTGAGGATACAGTAATTGATAAAAGCTTGGATTGTCAAAAACAATTTAAATGTCCAAGACAGGCAATATTGTAAACAAGCAAGAAAAAAATTTCTAATCATTAATCATGATCCGATGGCTCCATGGTTAACCCTCAAACATAAGCCCCCTTGCTTGGATGTTTACCTAGGACGCTACACCTGCACGAATACAGGAATCATGGGATTTTAATCGAATCGAACAGACTTGATTTCAACAAATTTAATTTTTCCAAAATCTCCAAAATCTTACAACTTGAAACATCCAAGTAATTCTAGGACACAAAATAGCAGCTCATTGATCTCTGATCCATCTCAAATCCCCCAAGAGTTCGATCTGCAATTTGCGACAAAGAAATAAAATTTTAATTTGATGCAATCAGAGAGTATTGATGCCACCCATAATATTTACGACACGCTTATTGTATTTCCCGGAAATGTCATTTTCAATCTCCTTCTGTAGCACCCTGGTCTTGTTGATTATCAAGTCGATCTTGGGTTCCAAGCCAAATTCCTCTTTCAAAGCTTCTTGCCGCTTATTCTCCATATCTTCCGCTTTGTCAAGCATTCTTTTGGATATGGAGAGCTGCTGGTTCAGCGAATCGCACAGTCTGTCGATGTACCTGCAAATTCAAGATTATTAACGCATACACAGACAATGGAGCTACACATTAAAAATATATACTGTGAGTATCCTATCTCTTTTCAAAAATCAAAGTGTAGAGAATAGCTCGGTACACGACAGTAACTAGCCCACCGCAATGATTCGGACTTCCCGAACTATAGAGCCCATGCCGGGAATCGAACATGGGATCATCTTATACAGTGCAGCATGGTTACCTGGGTGACGCTTTCATAAGAAACAACTGCTGCAGCTTGGCGTCGTTAAGGAGGTTTATAATGTTGCAGACAGACGTCAGCATGGGGCCGACTGATTCGGGCGACTGCAACTGAAGACTGGTGGGCGCGTTCTGAAACTGATTCACCGACAGCTGATTGCTCTCGGCGAGCAATTCGATCAGCCGCTGATTCAGGAAGGACTCCAACTGCACAAAAGTAAATTCCATCGTACGGTACCAAGAGATGATTTCAAATTGGAACGTTCCCAAACACTATCGCTTACCTCAAACAACTCGTTCATGAATATGTCGCGAGTTTTATTGTCATCAAGAATACTCAGTGCATTTTCCCCTCTAGCAACGCCATCTATTATTCATATAAATTATTTTAACATATGAAAATGAGACAAAATAATCAATGAGAAATTAGCGATTCTGACTGTTTGGTCAGTTCAGGCAAAAAATAGATAGAACCAAACACAATTATAACTACCTGATGGCGGGTTATTCTTTGTTGGTTTGTCTTGGGTCAAGTCGACATCGGCACCAAAATCGATTTCGTCGTTTGTTCCAAAGTCAATCTATAGATAAATTATGAAGATTTTGATAGGACGTCTGAGTGATAGATAGTAAATCGGAAATGGTTAATTCGGGACAGCACCGAATGAAAGCTGAACCTATTGGCGAACTCGATTTTATAATATTTTACTATTATTCAATTATAACTGGTAATTGCGAAAAATACAGTGTTTCTAACAGAACTCACTCGGTTCTCACTCGGTTCGTCTTTCATTCGGTGCTGTCCCGAATTCACCATTTCCAATTATAAATAAATTGATTCATTATTTTTACAAAATGTACACTGTGAGAATAAAAATATGCCAACTGCGAATAAATACGGTATGCAATATTTGAAACAGTTAATACCTCGTTCGAGCCAAAGTCAATGCCGTCACCACCGAAATCGATGCTGTCCTCACCACCGAAATCAATCTAAATACAAATGGAATGAAACGAAAAAACATCCAAATATTTGCACGTGGCTTAAACCCAACTTGAAATTATATTTTAAAAATAACTTGATCTTGCTATACCTCATCGCTCGTTTCGTTGGCATGCTCAGCCAACTCCGATTCGCCTCCCTTGATCTTGGAAGGTGGCTCGCCGAATTTCCATTCGTATACAGTTGTGTTTCCTTTTTGCAACAGGTAGCTAGTAATGGGCAGTTCAGCGTCAGAATTATCAGGCCTCCTACAATCGGAGAAAAAGACAAATACAATTTATAGAACAGGCCTCCTACAATCGGAGAAAAAGACAAATACAATTTATAGAAAAAAATAAGAAATACCAGGGAAAATGACTAATTAAAATTTTAAAAAATCACAAATTCCCGTAACATAACGAACTAATTTACTGAACATCAATTTATCTTTTACAGCTTCACCAAATTCATTCACGCTTCACCACTCACTTTCCCACTGCATACTCGATGAAATCGTGATAGTACGTCTTGATGTCCGACAAACATTGGCACGAATTCATGACGTTCTTGTGCGATGCTGGCAAGTCCTTCAACGCTTCCAACAGCTCTTTACGAATGTCGTTGCCCTACACAATTTTAAGGTTTATAAGCAAATGGTTTGATTAGTGTAAATGCACAGCTACTTTTAGATGAGTGAGAAAAAAAACGTAAGAAGTCGTAGAATCTGCGAAAATTATCTTACTGTAACGCCTAAACGTTTGCAAGATTGGAAGTACTTGTCCTTTACAACTTTAGCATTTTTTAAGCAATCAATGTTCTTTTTTTCATATTCCTGAAAATATTAAATAAGTGAACGTTTACTGTTAAAGCAAATATTTGCTCCAACCACAATACGAACAAAATCCGATTTTTTTCTATCGCAAGGTTTACCGTTTGAATATGCCTTAAATTGACAACTTGACGTTTTAGCGAAGGAACTTCGAAGTTTACATTTCTTATTAGCATCTGGGCAGCTTCCGCTAAAATAAAAGTGAGTAATAAACTGTGAGGCCAGAATTATGTGCCACAATGATATTTATATTTCAAAGCGAAGTAATTCATATGTATAATCAAGTATGGTACCCAAGTAGACATTGTCCTTTTGATATAGTTTAACGATCTCCTGCCAATCCTAAGAACGAGAATCATATAAATTAAGCAACCAACGGAATAAAAAACCATCAGAAAGATATTTACTGTACAAAATAGGTCACCTTCATACGTTGAGAAGAATATCGACCAAATATATTCTTTGATTGCGACTCAGTTTCCTTTAGAAGCTCGACGATTTGCAAGCAGTGGAAATAATTGATGTCTGAAAAGTGGAAAAAATCAACTCATCGACTTGTTTAAATTTCAAATTGATTAATATCAATGCTATATATCACCGATTTCCAGTCTCGTATTCATTTTAATTTTATATCACATGCATGTATCTTAAATTATGGATTCATTTCATTGCAGGCCATGCATTCAAAGATTTATTTTGATGTCAAGACCAAGAACTGTTTCAAACATGAAATGAAAATGAACTTGGCCTTTCAATTTCCCTGCATCATCAATCCAATTTAGATTAAATTTCGCTTTCATCATCACTTGTACATGCACACTCACAGGCTCCAGAGAGAAGTTTCGTGATTTCCTCCACTGCTGGCATGTCCTGAATGGCGGCGTTTATTTTCTCACGGATGACCAATACCTCATTGGTGTAGTCTCGGGGGCAGTGGCGTCGACTGACCAGCCAGTCCAACAGTTTATTGGAGTGGATGTCAATGGGAAGTTCTTGCTCACCCTGGTATATAAAAAAAGAATGATATTTAATCGTAGTATGTATCATTACAACGTGAAAAGGATGATTGTCATCACTTTGATTATTATGTACCCCCAAGCAGCTCCTGGGGTAGGGCTATGGTGGGGGTCAAAAGACCAATTAAGGGAAAATATTTAATTGTCCTATTTTTAACAGGATATGGATTTTTGAATCTGTAAAATTGTTCCACTGTCAACACACTCAAGGAAATTGGCGTTGAAGTATGAGTCACACATTAACCATTTTCCCCATTTCCAATCAACTGTAGTCAACCACACTACAGGCGTTCTGTACGCCCATGGTGCTTAGACACTATGCGAGGAGAACCCGTGCCGGGAATCGAACCCAGGACCGTCAAGCCACAATCATTCGCAATACCGACTGGGCTAGGACGAGTCGACGAGTATTTTAGAGAGCCTCCCCCTTCTTTTTCTTAATTCACAGGAGTGTATATCACAACAGGAGTTTCTGTACCCCTCTTGGTGCTTAGGCACTATGTGAGGGGCACATTTTCCCCGACAGAATGTGCAGAAAGATTATTACTCTGCAATGCTGAACATTTGTTACATAAAGTTTACAAGTACATGTATTTTTCGCTTACGTAACGTCACATGCAACCTACTGAGCGCAAATGCTATTTTCGTTGCAAAATAAAAAATCCAATAAATTATGTGGAAGAGGAACATCTGGTTTGGCGTTTGATGGGAGGGTCAACATTTATCTAACCCAAGAGGAAAATGACGGTGACGCTCGGGTACTGTTTCCCGCAAGAGACGCATTCGGATGAGTTTCAAAGTATGGTCGATCCGCTGAGACCATGTCATAAGACTGTATTGACCAGATGGTAATTTAAGAGGAATTGTTTGCACGCTTGACATAATTCGTTCCTTGGCCCTAGGCCTTTGCTAGCCTTGTCTACGTTACTTGCCTAAAAGTGAGTGTTGACTCGGCCCCGATTTTAAAAACAGAACAAAAATGAGTAACTAGGTTTCCACAGGGTCAGTGCCTAGTACCGGAAAGGCCTAACATAAATTGAACTTTTCACGTTCAAATGAAACAAAGAGTACAAACCATGTCTGCGACGCACGCTAGTCCAATGTATAGTTGACTTTCAGGTGACCAAAATAGCTAACTTGGGTTTTGTTTAAATAACTAATCTAGATCTTGTGGAAATATTCGTACGTACGAAAAAAAATATACTCCACTCGATTGCAGTTGACAGACGTGGCCGTTCGTAACGCCACCTACCGTTCAATAATTAGACTAATTTGGTCAATCTATGACGTTTAAACGTAAGTCTTCAAATGACGTCACAAATTGTGCTACAGACAAGCGTTTGACTTGACCACACACTTCAAGGGGTACCAAGCATCTTGAATTGCAATTGAGAACCACCCCCTTTTTGAAAATAAAACTTTTCAAATGACTCGTCGTAGCCTAGTTGGTTTAGCGACTGGTTAGCGTGGTTTCTGCGGTCCTGGGTTCGATTCCCGGCGCGGGCTCTCGAAAATTTCGATCCCGGGGTACTGGTCGTTCCCCTCGCATAGTGCCTAAGCACCATGAGGGGAACGTAACGCCTGTAGTGCGGTTGACTACAGTTGATTGGAATAAAATAAAAAAATGATCTTTTTATATAAAACAAAAGTTTTATAAACTAGAACATATGGTTAGAGTTCACAACAGCAAAAATTACAAGAGCTCAAATATAAAATGTACGAAAAGATTTGGGGCTACAATATTTTATAAAAAACTTGGATTCGAATGTCAATGTTCAGAACAGACAACACTAGAAATAAATGCGTAAAAAGTTACATATACACTATTACAAAAAACAGATTAATTCATTTTATATCGTGATCTGGCGGCTGCACTATATTCTTGAGAATATTCGTTGCTTTATTGGTACCGATTTTCGAAGTGAAGTTTGGTTTGAATAATACAGTATATCTATCTATTCATAGTATTCTTGATCATGGACATTGGATACTAAGAAGAAAATTTCGATCAACGAGATAAAAACGAGTTTGACGCAGCAAAACATGACAACAAATTTTACACAGTCAAAACAAAAGAATTATTAGAGAAACTCCATTTCACGCTCGATGCCCACAAATTTTAGCTGCTCAGTTGGTCCATACCTAAATGTTGCAACAAAAAAAAACACAATCCTTAGGTGAGATTTATGAAATATTGAATACAAATTTTGTAACAGATTTAGACACATTCTCAAGTCTGAAAGAAATCACGATTCCGTGTGACACCAGAGGCAATTATTTTACCTATAGTCAAAGAATAGCTCCTCCCCACACTGAATCGGTCTCTTAGCAAATATCCCGATGCGGTGGTCACCGTTGACCATCATGACCTTGGCGTAACAATTCGGATTGACTGAGTGATTGGCAAAGCGAATCTTATTGCCCTTTCGTGTGGCATCCACTACAAAATCTAGAAACGTATAAATTAAAAATTAAGATTAAATTCAAGACCACTGAATCATGCACTGATCACTAGAACTGTGAATCAAAAGACAACGCAAGACAAGAAAATTTCTTGTATGCCCATAGTTTGTAATTAACGCCAAGTTAACCTGCAGCCTTCGTCTTAAAAAACATACACGTTGTATATCGTTAATAAAAGCGACAGCAACTTAAACAAAATATACAAATTCAAATACCGTTGTTGAGATTGAAGAGAAAACTGCACATATATTTATCGTAGACCTTTCCTCGTCGATCCGCCTCGTCCTGAGAAATAATCTAGGAAGCAACAATAAAATGACATTGAAATGCACGATTTCAACAGCTCACATCAATTCTGATTTGGTATGGCAATCCCGCTTCCAAGTATGGAAAGGTTCCATCCCTACCTCTCCGCAATATTCAGAAATGAACTCGTTCTTCTGAGCAGTCTCCTTCAGAAAAATTCCCCAGCCGGCTACGTCCGAAGGAGCTAAAAGTAAATGCTGAAACGATCAATTGCGACAAGTATTAGACCAGTGCCTGAGGTGACAACGAAATTATGATAAATGCACAAGTCTAATGGAATTCTGACCTTGCGAAGTCCTCTCTGGACGCTCACATTGCGACACGATATATTCTTGAAGTCAAATTGGTCTGGAACAAGAAGAAAAGGAAATTTAAAGAAAAATTCGTAAAAAAATTCAAGTTTCAAACTTGCCAAAAATGTTTTAAAATGAAAGTTTCTCGAGTACTTGAGCTTGAAATTATGTTTTACGTACTAAAATTTAATTTATAAACTTGGATGCAAGATATCGATTTGTTTGGCACAATGGATTTCGAATTACAAGCGTATGGATGGGTTACAAGCGTATGGATGGATGGAAAACGGTGGGAAAAACATAGAAAACTGAACTGAACAAAAAATTCTCAGAATAAAAATAGTTAACTTTCGCATAGATTTGAGAGAAATGACACTGGAGAAAGCTGACCTGATCCACACGTCTGGCAAAGATCCGGATCGCACTCGCGCACGGCCAGAAAACATGGGCACTGTTTGGTATTGCACTGGGCCTTGCATCGACAACCCGGAAATCTATTCGTACCTGGAAAGAAATGAGAGACAATGAAAAAATATTTCGCACGACCGCTGCCCAAACTACTATCGTGCTCTATGCAGCAATCTCTAGAAAAGTCAACAGAAGGTGTCGCCTCTTACAGTCTGAACAGCACTGGCAAAACTTCTCGCAAAAGTTTTGAGACACGATGCACGGACAGGACTGGTCACAGATGGATCCAGGATGGTCGCATGGCGTATAGTTGTACACGTGGTTGGACGAGGTGTCCCGTTTCAGCTGAATTTTCCTGGAATGCATAGACCACAACGACTGTAATAAAACGTGCACGCCAATTGGGGAGACACAATTCATGAGCAGCCAAATCTGGTGGCACGGGTTGAAGAGGGACGCCGGGCGTGGCCATTCGTGGGTAACGTAACTTGTCAAAAAAAGATTGGAGACTTGAGTAGAATCTCAATACAAGCGATCAAGTAGAAGATTTTTATGTTTCTAGTCTCGCTTATCGAGAATGCTAAAAGGCGGATTTTATCAAGTCATTTTATTGGAAGACAAATCGCGTTTGCGAAGAAAAAGGAACATATATATATTTTTCTTTTGTTCAAAGTGTTAGGCTAGATACTACACATGTCAAGGATGCCACACAATCATTTACTGGTCGTATTATAAAATTTATCGAGATCAAGTAGACTAAATCATATATAAATGGTGCGGCACAATTTTCAATATTTGGCCAAGCAACCTGATGGAAGAAAAGGAAAGGTTGTTCACGCCTTGAGGCATTCATACCTGTGCTTTTTCTTCTTCTTGCGTGGTGGAGTATTGTCACGAGTGTTCTCCTCCTGGGGAAACTCCTGAGCTTCCTTTTGGGCGAACCGATACACCTGATAAAAACAAGTATAGATTGTGAGAACTTATGATGACTGGAATTGGGTGTGATTGTTATGTCTGCCTGTCACTGATAACTGCACTGATAAAATAAATAAACAGGGGGAAAAAATAAAATGGGGCTCACCTGGTCGCACTGCTTGGATTTCATCATCATGGCTATGACGCAGTAGTTGTTGTGGAACACCTTGTGGAGAACGCGAAAGAATGACTGATCAGAGCCGGACCAGCCCAGGTCGGCTCCGTCCGTCAAGGCAGACTGTTTAGACGATGTAGAGGACGATGGCGTCACAGCCACCGTACGGGACGTCTTCTTCTCGGCTACCTCCGCCACTTGAGATTTCAACTTGAACCCGTTGGTGGAACTGTCAGCCGACGTTTTGTCCGAGGCACCGTTTTTGCAGACATCTTGTGGATAGACAAGCATCGGGTGTAAAAACATTTAATGTATAAAAGCAAGCAGTTATAAACATTTGATTGGTGAACAAACAATTGATCATGTGATCAACAATAAAACATCAAAAAATGTAGATAAAACTTGCTCATGCAACGTGCTAAACAAAACATATTTGGTAACCATCAGAATTTTTAACCCATGTAAATACAAACACTTCAAATATAATAGAGCTAGTCAAAACGACACAAAACACCCACATGTAAAGTAAAAAACGTGACTAAACACAAAATATATAAATTTGGAAACTATATGTGGCCGAAATATTGGCACAACAGATCAAACTTCCTGCTTCTAGTCAAGTTCCGTGCCCACATCACTTACCGAAATTGTGTCGACTGTTTGATCGACTTCCAACCACCTTGAGACTGTCGTTGCTGTCCTCGCTGCTCGCCTCGTTACCGCTATCGCAGGACGTCTGCTTGCACACCTTGCGTCGCTCGATCTCCGCCTCCTCCTTGCTACGCTCGGCGGCCTCTTGCAGCAGCAGCTTCTCTTTCACCCCTTCCTGTTATCGGACACAAGCCGTCAAAAAATTAGCCAATGGCGATACTGCAACTCTGCAATTCTACATGAACATTCTACAAAAAAACTTTAGCCAACCAGATTAATGTAACAGTGTGATCCACAGACTTCGTTGACCGGCTTCAAATCAGGAACCTTCTTCTTCAGCTGGCTGGGAGTCGGATGGAAGGCTGTGATCGACGAGACGATAACAAGAGAACGAATCAATCGCGTGAACAGGAAATCAAAAACTTGACGGATTTTGCATCAAGCGACACGGAAACGTCACTCACCCAAATCGCCTCCTTTAGTGGCTGTAGTGTCAGAAAAACCACCACATTTGTAAAAGTTATTTATTCAATACACTTCAAAGGGCGGTGACCAAACAAAAAGCCAACCAAATATCTACCATACCAACATGTAATCAAACTAGTATTGCTTATAGAGCAGCATTACGCTGCTATATACGCAATGACACTTCTCATGTGTTGCGGTAAGCATATATTTTTATTTTATCCTAGTTTCTTACATATTTTCGTTCTTATATTTTTAACTTCGATTTATATATTTTGTCAGAAATAAAAAAGGAGTATCTTATAAATGGTTTCAACACTTAAAAGAACGGTTTTAGACGCATTAGGAAATTTTCACAATAGCTAAATAAGAAATAACATTCGAACATAAACGCTTTTTACATGTGCATCGCATAGGGATGCCATTTGAACTACATAGCAGCGTGCAGAATATGTTGATAATTAGTAGCACAATGTGTGCCAGGAGATCTCGAAATGGGACACATATAAAAAGGGTGCACTCACGATGAAGAAAGCAGTCGTATTTGAAGCAGCGTCGACAGAATAAGGTGTGGAAGGAATGCATTGTCTGTTCTCGTGACACCGACTGCGCGTTGGCGCCGTCTATGCTCGGAGTACACTCCACCGGTGCAACGGTGGGGCTGGGACATTCGGTCAGGGTCCGGTATCTGGTCACGTGGGTAGAAGAAAAACGAATGATGGTTGAAACAATTGACAAAGATGATATCTGAACGGAAGTGGATCACGTTCACTTACTTGTTCTTCAGCTCGTCCGCTGTTCCCCGGTTTGGAAAGAGAAGAGAGATGCCCTGAAAGATGGCGTCTAGGGGAAACGCACCTTTTGGCTTTTCTGAAAATTTATAATATGAAATGATCGTCTGTTTACTTTAAAATATTTAGAGGGGGAAGATTACCAAAAAAAAAACTGCAAATGTCGACAAATTTAAAGTTATTACAACCAAGTGAGCCAACATACCAATTTTTTTGGCGCCACCAGAATCAGTGTTGATGGTAGAGGCAATGGTGGCAACCACATCAGTCACAACTACTTCGGATTCGGGCTCAGATTCCAGACCTTTGGGCGCGCCCTTGTCGCGTTTCTCCTCAAGCGTGGGTCGAACGCCATCGGCAGGCCGTTCGTCCGCCTTACCGACGACGACGACGGTCTCACCCTCCGCCCCCTCGCTCTCCTGTTGCTGCATGAGGATGTGCACCAGCTCCACAAACACCTCGTCGCTCATGAAACTGCCCTCGCGGTCGCCGTGCACCTTGCCATCGTAGTTCTTGATCAGCTCTTCAATGAACGAGCCGTCCTGGTCCAGCACTTCGTCGCCCATGTAAGGAATGTTGTGTAAAACCGTCTCGTCTTCCACCTAAATAGTAATGTTCGAAATATACACAATTAATTTTTCAGCACGCATTTTACTCGATGAAACCAGCTACAATTGATGCTGCTCAAGTGTACTAACCATGAAGTTCTGTTGCAACGGAGCCCAAGTGTACATGGTAGGTATAGGAGTGATTGCAGTCATGTTTCGGATAGGAACACACTGCACAGACCCGTCAGGCAGTTCGGTTTCGCACTGCAATTATGAGTAACAATTTTATTTAGAACTAATAATCTACATTAATATTCATAAAACATAGAAACGATGGTTTCAGTGAAAGGTAAATTAAAACATTGTAAGTTTTCCGCTCGGTTGTCGTGTTGTTATCCTTCAGAACATTTATTCTACCTTTTTCATCAGAGGAAAGTGTGATGGAGTTTCCGAAGGAATGGTGATGATGGCTTTGTTCTCCTCCCACTCTTTATTAAATTTTTCCACGATTGTGTCGATGTACTTGCGATTCTCGGCGAATGCTGCCTGTTACCAAAAATGATAAGAAAAAATAATTAACAATAACATTGTTCTGATGTCACTGATCATGTTCACTCAATACAGTAGAAATGATAATGACTGTGAACAAAAATGTAAAAACGCCAATTTTAAGAAACACTAATAAATTAAATCACTTGTTCGACTTGTGTCACTCATTCTGTCATCAGTCATTTTAATCATTCCAGTTATCCGTGCAATGAGTTCTTTGTGAGATAAATGACTGGCTGAATTCTATTTAATTACAATATGTACCCACAAGCAGCCTCGGATGGGGCCTATAGCGGGGTAATTACTGTACCTTCACTTCATCGGCTCTCTTGAATCGTTTTAACTGCCGGATACGCATGTACTCGGATTTGACTTTCTTTCGCCATACCTCGGCCAAGGCTTTGGCCTCCTTTCCTTTGTCAGACATTTTGCTGCTAGCCGGCAAGCTCAATTTTGTCTGCCTACATGGACAGAAAAAGAAGCTCGCCACATTAATAATTGTTTATTAAGAGATTGGACAATTTACTGTTTTTAATTGTATGTTACACTATCCGTCAATAGGGTAAATTCAATTTTTGAAGGAAAGTACATGTTCACAAGCATGTACGAACTGTACATGTACACTTGATTTGCTTGACGCAGGCATGGAATTCCCTCAACTTTAGAGAAAACCATGCAATTGTTGGATTGCTTGGTTGTTTTTCAGTATGATCAAAATATGTTTATCACGAAAGACTTACTGACCCGAAACATTCAATCTATAAACATGATCCCGGCTCGATCTCACAAATTATTCATTTGGATTTAGTTCACACTAGACCATCAGATTCGGATCTCTCTCGTGAATCCATCTCTAGCCTTATCATAATGCCGAGTTAAATTCGTTGAAGTATATTAAATGGTGAAAGAAGCACAACGCACCCAACGCATGCAATTCAGATCCAGTAAGATCGTGCGAACAATTTAAGCCTAGCCATACAGACTGAACAAAGAATTCGAGACGGTGATAAAATGTTTTCCCTACTCTCGAAATATATTCCTTAATCTCAAAGCAATCCAACAGATATGAATTTCACACGAACATTTTTGTTACCTGAAAATGTAATGGTTTCCTTTGGAAAATTAACCAAAAATCAATGACTGCCGCCACCAACAACTTCATGAACAGAGACGCGATAGTCCCGCAGTAGCTCCCAAACTGTCTTCCGCTCAATCAAGCAATTTATTCATTTTTATAGCTATTCGAATTATAACTATGGGATTGATTAGTAATAAAGGTTGATTATTCTTTCTTTCCGTAAAAAATAGGGGTGGGATAGAATCCGCATACTGCTATTTTGCTTTGCAAATTTCGATACAACAGTTGGTGAACCACTTTTTCGAAACTTGCAGTATGTTGATTTCACTATTGGTCGCAAGAGGTCAGCACCTGTACACTGTTATTTTTTAGCCATGCCGGGAAGCATCAGGGGGAACTTCTTCGCTCAAATAGTTTGCAATCTCACCCAAAAAAATAATAAATTTAAAAAATACACTAATAAAATGAAAACTATCTAAATTTAACCACATGCCTGTTCATTTAAAAAGCCAGCTTAGTTACCGAGGTGCCACCCAAACATTGTTTCACCCTTGTTTGAATAAATAAAACAAATCATTGTTTAACATACAGTTGTTTATTAACCAATAAATGACTATTTGATATCAAACACAATCAAAATTTTATACTCCATCTCAAGAATGAGATTTCATAATGACCTAGTTTTCTGACTCATCGACAAAGGTGCATCCCGCATGCATGTTAATACAAATAAATTTCTAATTTCTGAGGTACAACCAATCCCATTTAATGAAAATTTGAATTTTGATAGCTTGCCCGGACCATGCACAGTATATATTCGAAACACCTTGAAAATGAATTTCTATTAAACGACGAATGCAACCCGTCGATACATGCACAATCGTATTGAAAAATAGCATTTCTTTTAAATAGAAAATGTACAATTGACCATTTACGTGAAGTGACATAGAGGAAGACTGTGTGGTAAATACACATTCCATATTGTGCATACAAATATTTATTTTCAGCTAGTTCGCCGTGCGTACACGATAACAGATTATGCCCATATTATGCCCACAATCACAGAATAGTTTCCTGAACAATCAATAGTATTGGTAGTCGATTGTTCAGTTGATAAACAAAAAGATCCGAACTTAACAAAACTATTACACCGGCTAGAGCTAGCAGCTCAAAAATCGAATAACAAATCTTTTTTCGTAAATACTCGTATATCCGATTAAAATACATTTAGTGTCCGTTTACCTAAATATTCGCGCGTCCACCTGCTCAGATTCTTATGACTCACTGTGCAGTGCACCGACCTTATAACTGGTTTTATTAGGATCGGGCCACGCACTAGAAAAGTCAACTACGAGACTGTACAAGTACAAGAAATCCGCCTTTGCCAAAGCTGCGTATTTACTCCCTCCTAAGTTAAAGTAAAAGTGGCGCCACTTCACAACATATGTATTTCTGTGAGTTTAGTGCGTAAAGGCGAGTTGAAATATGCTGAAGTTAGAATAGATTAGGTTAAGTTACGTTCGGTTCATTGCGCAGTTGTAGCGGGGAGTGAATCCGCAGCTTCGGCAAAGGCGAATTTTTTGTTTTTGTCTCGTAGTTTAATTTTTATGTTCGTGGCAGCGACCAATTTTATTTTTCTATGAAATAAAAAATATTATGGATGACGATTTCAAAAATGTACAACATTTGTATTTGATTGCTCCTCGTACATTCTACTTGGTCATTGCCGGATATCTCCATTCGGTCATCGGGATGAATCGCTCCTTTATCGACTGCGGCGAAGTCCACTTCAGCAGATAGTGATGCCCGCCGGCCTTGTCGTTGGTTCCTGTAGACCAATGGGTGGACAATAAGATAATTTGTAATAGACATTCTCTTATTCAGCAGGTTCATTTCAACGATTAGAATTTGGGATAAATAGAATGAATAACCAAATTGCATCAGTTTTGAAAAGGTGAAGAGTTCAAAATAATTATGGACGACGAAGAAATTGCTCACCTGATAGTCTGCCACCTCCAAATGGTTGCTGTCCAACCACAGCACCGGTACATTTGTCGTTTATGTAAAAGTTGCCGGCCGCCATCTTCAGCTTTTCGCTTGCAAGTTGAAGATAACTTCTACAAAGACAGCAAAATATTTTTCAAAACAGAAAATATCGTTTGCTGTATAATTTTAATGTTCTAAAATTTGAAGCACCAGAAAAAATGAATTATTTATATTAATGATACAGTTAGCATTTTTCAGGATTCAATAGAGTAGTTTTCGGCTTCGGCATATTGGTCATGACAAATGTCAGATAAGTTTCCTCAATTATTTCAATATAGTAAAACATCAGTTATTCTTTTCAGTTTTCAAACCATCTATCAATTTGACCCTCTGTTCAATCAATTCAGAAATACAGATATTTTTTTTTTTTTTTTTTTTTTTAATCAACTGTAGTCCACCGCACTACAGGCGTTACGTCCCCCTCATGGTACTTAAGCACTA
>JAQGBY010004734.1:0-15986 GCA_034698785.1 Mycogona germanica | reverse complement strand
AGATACAACTGGTCGTTCGACCCCCGCCATAGGCCCCTCTCTTGGGGGCTGCTTGTGGGTACATATTGTAACTGTAATCTAATCAATGATATCCCTATTTCCAATTAAATATGCACCCTTTACCGTGGACATCTTCCTGTCGTCGTTGGCTCTGTTGATATCGGATAACCTCTTATTTTCAGGCCCGTCTGATCGCACTGTTTTACGACACGGCCAAGTACGCAGAGGCGCTGCAGCTAGGTACCACTCTGCTCCGCGAGCTCAAGAAGCTGGACGACAAGAATCTGTTGGTCGAGGTTCAGCTGCTGGAGAGCAAGACGTACCACGCGCTCTCCAATCTGCCAAAGGCCAGGTGAGCCAAAAGGCCAAGTTGTAAGCTAGTTATTAAAAGTTTGGCCAGCATAGCAGCAAAATTTGGCGAAAGTGTTTCCATTTTTTTGCTTCAATTTCAAATAGCTTCCTTGTTTCAAAACGCCTTAGATTTAACATTGCTTGTTTTGTAAACGTGTCCTCATATTTTAGTTCTGCGTAATAAAATAAATAATCATGGAAGTAGTTATTTTTTCATTTTTATGTCCAGCTGATCTTGTATTTTTCTTCGGCAGAGCTGCTCTTACCTCGGCCAGGACGACGGCCAACTCCATCTACTGTCCACCCAAACTCCAAGCGGCGCTCGATTTACAATCAGGTATTATGTCCGTTTCCACATTTAGTCCATATAATTTTTATTGAGTGAATCTAGAACAACGTTGAATTCACAACTAGTGGAAATAGCTCATGGAAATAGTTAATAGAAATTTTTAATGTTATGTCAAAGTTCGATTTGATCTTTCAAAACTCGGAGATGCGATATGTCGAAAATCTTGCGCCACCAATTGAGCAGGCTTTATCTACTTTGCCATCGTTCAGTTCCCGTAACGTTTCTTTTCACCCGCCCATTAGGGATTCTCCACGCGGCGGACGAGCGCGACTTCAAGACTGCTTACTCTTACTTCTACGAGGCCTTCGAAGGTTACGACTCTGTTGACAGCCCCAAAGCTCTAGTCGCTCTCAAGTACATGTTGCTGTCCAAGATCATGCTAAGTCTGTAAGTGTAAAAATCATTCACGCTGTCACTTGATCGTACAGAAGCTGCAAATCGTTTCATCGATGTCTGCGATGGAAAAGTTAACCGAGGATCGGGGGAGTCAATGCAACTATCGTTGTCTTTTTGCAGGCCTGAAGACGTCCAGCATATCGTCAGCGGCAAGCTGGCTCTCCGTTATGCCGGCCGTGAGGTCGACGCTATGAAGAGTATAGCCCAGTCGAGCAGCAAACGATCCCTGGCCGAATTTCAGCAGGTGAGAGTTTACTTTTACAAAAATGAATTAGAAATTGTCCTCGAAGAATTGTCTTTTGTTTGTATCAATGTTTCTGCAAAACGCATTTGAACGATGCCAAATTGATTTTATGAGATTGATTGATGCAAACGATTTATTTTATCATTTATGTGCAATATATCCGGCAAGTTCCACATAATAGGAGGAACGTTAGTTTAGCAATAATTTGTTTGTAACCGCATTCGCCTATGATGGCTTTTCGGAAGCCCTCTCTTGCACATGTATCGTTAAAAGAAATACAGTTGGTACTTTACTATCATGCTCGAATATGTCGCCCATACCTAATGATGGTCTGACACGTCATCTTAATTGGATCCTCAGGGGGTAGGGCTTCTTCAGTTTTGAATCTGTGGTATCAACAACAAACGCGTGCAAACCGAGTGGAGATCGTTAAAACTTGGCCTACTTTCAGCCTGTCATTTGGTATGGTAGGGGGAATCTCGGCGCTTAATTAATGTGATATACGTGTTTTTGTTTTATATATTGTTTCAACCGGAGTATGGCTTAAATGGCACAAAACACCATTTGTTTTTGCAATGCTTCTATTTTTTAAATCGGGGTTTAAATGCAATGCTTGCTAAACCTTCCTTTTGGTGTGCTTCTCTAGACGCTGAAAGATTATAAGAAAGAGCTTTTGGAAGATCCCATCATCCGTGCTCACTTGGACACCCTGTACGACAACATGCTGGAGCAAAATCTCTGCAGGATCATCGAACCCTACTCCCGCGTTCAGGTAAGGTGTCAAGTAGTGCTGCGAACTTTCCTAGTGATGCGCAGAGGGTGGTTGAAGATAAAATGTTTGTTAAGGAGGTTCACCGTTGATTTAACATCTCAACCCATCGTTGTAAACATGATTTTTCATTCTTTCTATGTGCAGGTCGAATACATCGCCACCAGTATCGATCTACCTATGGTAAGTGACATTTCTTATTGGCCGCTAATCGGTTGACCGTGTCACTGTGTGGGACTGTGACAGTGACCACATATAATTTAGTATAACATTCGTGAATAGTGGAATCCCTTACTCTTTTGTAGCCTCAAGTTGAGAAGAAGTTGTCACAAATGATTCTGGATAAAAAATTTAACGGTAGGACTCATTTTTTCTTTTTTGAATCCTTATACGTGCGACGCTTTTACAATCACAAAGCATTGATGATTTTTAATGCAGGTCGTTTTGCGTTGCGTTTGTTGCAAGTGTCAATTATTGTAGGACAAAATTATTTTGCGATGCCTAAAAACCGTGAGCAGGATGAATTTAGCTGGACCAAATATATATAAAATATATTATATCGAGGTAATATTTCAGTATGAGACAAGGAATTCTTTTGATTTTTGGGATTCTTTTGATTTTTGCCAATTTCTAAGATGAAAGCGAACCCATTTTGGTGTCATCACCCATAGTGACAAAATATGACTTATGGCGACAGAATGTGACAAAAATATGATCTAGTTTGTAAATGCAGGGCGTGTTGGACAGTTTAGCTGTTGAGTCGTGACGAAAAAACTTCTGATAAAATTATTTTCAGAAGCAATTATATTTAGTTAAAAATTCGATGGAAATCCTAAGTTTTTTTAGGGCGCATAGGAATCAATTATTCATTTTTTTTAAAACGTCAGCGCAAACGTGTCCGAATACGAGATACACTTAAGCTTTCGGTTAGCATGGAAGCGCATGAGATTTTTTTGAGTGGCCACATGTTGGCTAACGATCAGTGAAACTCTATCTTTATAGGGATTTTGGATCAAGGAGAGGTTGTTCTCATTGTGTTCGACGACACACCGGTCGACAAGACCTACGAGTCCGCTCTGGAGACTATTCAAAATATCGGAAAAGTTGTAGATTCTTTATACCAAAAGGCGAAGCAGTTATCATAATTTTTAACCGTAAAATGACACATGTGGAAAAGACACCTTTGGGGGGCTGAAGTTTTCTTGGCACCGATTGATGATGGAATGGTAGATATCGACATGTAACTCACTTTCTATCGGAAGAAAATTTCAAGTTTGATTAAAAACCAATTTAAAATGTACTGACTGGTGTTATAATTTCCCCATTTTTTAATGTTTTTGTTTTATTTTTTTGTAATGTTTTATTTCTATCGCGAAATGAACAAGACTGTGGACCCGAATCTGTTCTGGTGGAAAGTAGCGAATGTGCAACCGGTGCGCCCCATCGGTGGTGCGGTCGGTAGGCCGTGTGGGATGTGTGAATAACTCTGCTCCTTTTGCGCAGACCGAAATTCTTTATTTGTCATTTGTTGTCAGATTCTCTTGAGTCTATTTCACTTATGCAGTCTTCTTTTCCCCTACCACAATATTTTTTCTACCTCAATTTCCGTTGTTGGGTGGACGTGCCTTTTTGGGACTTCAATCCAAATCAGGCTGCGCTTGTTATATAAAATTGTTTTCCTCGTTTGGCTGATTTTTTTTCCTTCACTCCATCGTTCCAATTCGGCCAGCAGTTTCGCTTTAGCGTCGAGTGTAGTGTGTGTGTGCCAAAATCATGCAACCCCGTTCCTGACTTCCGCATGTCTACCAATTTATTGATCCAACACTTGGAGATATGACCTACATGTGTGTGGCCCCTTCCCCTAGATCCGTGGCCGTCTGCGCCGAGCCCAGAACGCGTCGCCTTTCGTTACCGCTAGACGGCGCTAATCGACTGCGACAACAGATTCGCGAACTGAATCAAATAAACCAAAATCCCGCGCCGGCATTCGAACCCGGAACCGCCGTTGCACCACTAATCTGTCGGAACTCAGCAGATCCGCCACGAGCCATTTATTTAAAAACAATTTGTTGATTTCGCGGTTTTCTGAGTTAGTTAGCGCAACTCGTTCCTGACAGCCGTTCACATTTTTTTGACGTTAATTTAATAATGCCGTCAAAAAAACATGATGGTCGTGAGAATTGTGTTTGCCGGATTGAATTCACGTTAGCTGGTTCAGTGTTCAGTTGTTGACAAATATTTTCCTTCATTTTTTGTGTGAACCGAAGTAGGTCATTTCCAATTTCAGTAGTGTTTCAACAATGAAACGTACTTGGTGGAGATGGAGATCGATGAAAAAATTGTGTTTGTCGTTAAACGGTAATGGAATTATTATGTACGCAGGAAATAATGTTGGGATGAGAAATCTATTTCCCTTCGGATTGGATTGCTGGAAAACAGCGAACGAATGAAGACGACAATAAAATATTCTGGGAAATTTTATCTAATTAAATAAACCGTTGGATCGTTCTAGTCTAATTTTAAGAAAAGTAAAATTCCATTGAATAATTTACGTTCTTCGAAATTTTAATTTTCTTTAGGGATTACCTGATGATTGCGAACGATGAAGACAAATATTTGCAAAATAAATAAATTTTTGACTCGTCTTAGTAGGTAGTTAAATGGCTAAATGGCGAGCAGGTGGTTTCTAAAAAAAAAATAACTTTATTAGAAATGCCTATTCACGATAAATCGTTTTGAAATGTTTCCTCCTAAAGTCTTCAAAGCATTTGCATTTCAAAAGCGTTTCAGATTATATCTAAAATATGATTTTTGTTTAAATTGCTGTCTTCATTGACAAAATTTATGCCGCCGAATTGTTAAGAAAATGAAAGAAAGCTGAAGTAAAACCTCAGGTGACGTGATTTCGAATTTAAGGTACAGCTGTAGTTCAGATTGTATTATTTATCTTTTTGTTCGGCGTCATCCCCATCTATTTTCCTGCCTCGTTCTGCCCAAACAATGGGAGGACGTGGCGTTTTTATTCCAGAAATCGATAAATTGTTCCCCCTCCCTCACCTCCCTGCCCAGTTCACTGTCTTTTAGGTCGGATTTTTAACCGTAGATCCATCAATTTTCTTCGCGTGCAGTGTGGCACACCGGGTGGCTTGTCGGCTTCGACGATCGACCCACATCCCAATTTTGATTGTCATTTATCTTCGGTTGGCGGCTGAATCGAAAGCAGTAAAGAAAAGAAATACATATCAAAAAGTAAAAAGAAAAGAAAGAAAAAATGGAATCGCGGTCTCGTTTTTGCGAGGCTTCCTCTTGTAGCTGAAGCGAGAAATAAAGACAGACCCGACCCCATAACGTCCTCAATTGAAATTCTACTCGCGACTAAGCAATGCTTCATTCTAGTGGGTTGAGGGATCGACGGGAACATCTGCCCAGGGCATTAGTTACAGGGAAATTCCAGAGCTGAAAGTTTATTCCGTTGAATAGTACCTCTTTGGAAAAAGGTTCCGGAGCAGGAGAAAGTTCAAGTGTTCAGAAATGTTATCCAATTACAATTACAAATTTTACCCGCAAGCAGCCCCCAAGAGAGAGGACTATGGCGGGGGTCGAAAGGCCAATTGGGGACAGAAATGGATTTATTTTATTATTATTCGTGAGTATTAAACCCAGACCGTAAATAGTTTGTTCTTTGCCATATCCACGTAACGTCCACCGGAAACGTACACTTATTTTCATCAATTTCTGACTAGAGGTGATACGATAAATGGCCGTTGGTGGATGGTGAATTGGATATTTTTTGTACTAAGCTTCGCAAAGTCAGCCACCTTCCATATGACAAAATGTGCCCATTGGATAAGAGCTTTGTTTGAGGCCCAAAAGTGCAAATTTCATCAAAAGGAGTATGCTGAGATTGTGAGCGGGTCATTTCGAAAGTGGTTCTGTTTTTGCTCGATCGAGGAGTCCCGCCTTTTATCATCTTCGGTGTCCCCCTTTTCTCCGCGCCATCCTTTTATTTGATAAAAAATCTCGATGCGAAAGAGAAGAAAAAATGCCACGCCCGACTTTGAGTCCCCACATTTTTTTCTCTTCATCGAAATCCCCTCCCCTTCCGAGTCGTCTCCCGGTTCGTCTTCCCATTTTTATTGATCTGCGTGGCCCCAAAGTGTGTGACCCCGTCTGACCCAAATATAGCGGGGGAGGGGGGAGTTTGGGGTGTGTATGTGCTCTGTACGGAGTAGCAGGGCATGAACCAAATAGCCCCGTCGCGACCCAAGTCTGGCCTAAATGCGCGATGACTTTTTCCACCCCCCCCCCAGTCCAACCCACCGACCGACCTCTTGGCGCAGTGTTCCTCTTTCTCTTGGTGAATGGAGTCAGACATTTGCCCACTCAGGGTTTCAGTTTCTTTGCGCAGGAATATTTAAGTAGAAAAGGAAATTGGGACGTCTTTTACTTTTCTTTTTATTGACCTGGAATAGTTGAACCAATGAACTGAAAACCATAGAAAGACTTGTTTTTGGTTTAGCATCAGCGCATTCATAGAAATGTCAAAAAGAGTCTTTTGGCGATTTTAATTGTAATTGGTTTGCTAGACATATCAAATTTTGTTTTTCTCTGGCGGAAGTCCAAACATCATGTATGTTGGTTTGGCTTTTGGCCTATGGCCGGGGTCGAACGAAAAGTTAAGGGCAAAGGTGTGGTTGTCCTATCCCCAAACATGCTCTTGACTTGAGACTCATTAAGGCTATTCCACTGTCGACACACTCTGGGGAAATTGGAGTTGAAGTACGAGTCACATCTACAATGCAGCTCCTCACCCATTTTAGTATGTTCCTAAGGCTCCTTTAGGATCCTAAGGAGTCGATCTTCTTAAGTGTCAATCAAGCTTATTGATTAGTCATCTGAAAAACTTAAAGATGAACATGGGCCCGTTTGTCCGTGATCCTAAGTGGCGGTTGAAATGGCAGTGACGTTTTGAAACTGCTGACTGCAATGAAATACTGCTTGTTGTACATAATTGCTGATTATATCACTTAGTGTCCAAGGTTTTTGGCATGACGCGCTCGACGGGTGGCGCGACCCCGACGCCTTCTATAAAACGGCTTTCCCCGGATCCATCCCATAGTCTCGCGCGACAATGAACTAAAAATAGGCCTACACATGCGAGCTCCGACAGCGTTTCTATCACTCCCGGCGGAGATGTTAAAACCATGGCAATGGGCACCCCTGGTTACAGCAATTGCGGACTCGCGCTATGTCACAAGGAGTCACCAATCGTCACCGTCGAAAATCGAGTTTCGTAGGTGAGGAGTGGTCTTGGAAAGTCCTAAGATAAGAGACCTTATTTTGGATAGGCGTCTGGATAAAGGATGATGCTAGACTGTGGAATCCTTTTGCGATCTTACGCGAGAACCAAAACATAACACATGACCAGATTGACGAAATTCCGGTTTTTGTTAATAAGATGTGAAGCACGTTGAGACAAATGTTGAAATAATTAATTTACAAGTTCCGATAGTTAAATACCTAGAAAGAAGAAAAAAATTCAATTGTTCCTGATTTTTTAAAATGGGGGTTAACTATTTGACATTATTTTACTGTGTTTTGATTTCATGTGCCACTAGCGTTTCGTTTTTTGGCTGTCACCTCGAAGTTCAAAGTCATAAAAATCTTGTTTTTACAGAAAATTATCCCATGCGTAGATATCTGTTTCGAGGCTCGTCAGCTCGTTCGTTCAGCATTTTTAAAAGCGTTTGGCAGTGCAATTAAAACAATTCTTTCGAGTCGAATGTAACCATTAGATAGAATGGTTTGAATAACTGGTTGTTTCGTAACGTGTACCCCAATGGCACGTCGTGGTGCCGAGTGTAGGCGGTCCTATGACGACACGAACAGCTTTTAGTTTGATGAGAAATCGTCGGTTTCAGCGATGCCATGGAACCGAGCTGTTTTTTCTAAAAAAATATAATTGAAAGGAGCGTCTGTGACCGTGAAAACGACGTAATTCTTCTCACGGCCGTGACTTTGGGTCGCGGGATAAGGAAAGTCTCGGGCTAATCAGGATTCCCTTCCATTCAATAATTGTTAAACTCAAGAGATCTCTCTTGTCTCGCATCGGAAAGATGAGATGGGACCGATATGTAAATTTGGATACCAATGTTAAACGTTCACTTAGGAAACGAGATAAACGTCTTGGAGAGAGTCTCGAGAAATGAAGTCTTTTGGGGGTGGGAAGATCCTTTAAAATTGTTTTACACTAGACGATGTCGATACTTGCAAGACCGAGATTTGGACGAGATTTGATGAAGAATCTGCTGTCTTGGTATTATTCTTCTTCAAGTCATTGTTCAAGTACTTCACCAACCGACCGAGTCTAGTTTTTTCGCCCACATCTTAGGTTATTTCCAGCAAAGAAATTAATTCCTTTCACGCTGTTTTTAATATATGCCAATTTTTCATAGGTAT
The DNA here is from genome assembly GCA_034698785.1 of Mycogona germanica. Classification (NCBI taxonomy): domain Eukaryota; kingdom Metazoa; phylum Arthropoda; class Diplopoda; order Chordeumatida; family Chordeumatidae; genus Mycogona; species Mycogona germanica. The sequence continues at coordinate 7,418 of JAQGBY010004734.1, read as the reverse complement.
TGTGTGATTTCGATTACGATCTTTGCCATTCACTAACTGAAAATTATATCCAAAAATATTCGTCCTCATGCCATGTCCTAAACGCCTTAAAAGAGTCAAAAGTGCTCTCTTATTTTAAAACACAAATTAATGTGGCAGATGGTGGACTGATCCTTGATTGAGTATCTGGAAGATTTTATGATAGGCCAGATTAATAAGTTGCAATTCACTCGAGAAGTCGTTGATTATTTCTTAATTAAAAATCTAAAAATCGATAGCCTACAGACTAATCAAAATAGATATTGATTATTCAGACTCAGTTGAATGAAGGTTACGTGTCGAGAATGGAACGGCCCGAAAGGGCTGCTCGGAACGACATGTTCAATTGTTGTCTTGTTGAAACACTGTCTCTCTCCGTCAATAATAAATATTCCGAAGGTCAGCGAAGGTCGATCCTAAAAATAACCTTTCGTCGTGTGGACCCAAGCGAGCACCGCGCAGATCGATACTCGATTGCCAAGCCAAGTCATGGATGGAGAGGAGGGTCCTATTTGGTACCAATCTCCCACACCAGGAGGCGCAGTCTACAAAATACCGACGCCCACGCATCAAGTGATATGGCATCGCGACATCGTCTCATCTTGTTTGTTCGGATGAATCTAACATTTCTTCCACTTGAAGGGGTGCGCCAACACTTCAGCGCGAGCTTCAAGATTTCGTCTGGAGAGCTCATTTGAATATTTTATGGGACATGGATGGGCCCGGGACAGCGCCGGATTGAGGGACGAGTGGCTAGCTCCACGTTCGATGCTCGAGATCCGACAACTACGAAACAATAACGTTTACAATTGTCTATGCTACTTAATTGTTATCCCAGATTTCATTCGTTCCTCTCCTGTGGGAACATCTGCGGAACAAATCTGCAACGAATCGCATGTGGTTCTGAAATCTCGTTTCCTCACTCGCGACAACATGACGAGATGATGAGCGAAGTGGAAAATTTCCAACTGGAACAGTTCTAATACAATTACTTGACCTTCTGAGCTTGCTTGAGAAATCTCAATTGCCATTGAAATATTGGGAAAGCGGGCTTTCGAGATCACAGGCGCTATCTTCAATTTCAGATCACGTGCCCGAATGTTCTGAAAAGTAAAACGCAACCTCTTCAGCACATTCGAAATCGTAAGCGCAATTGAATTTAATCAAGTTTATACCACCAGCGCCATCTGTCGTTCAAACACGTCGAAAAATGATTAAAAATCCCTCGTTACACTATGATACTTGAGTTCATTTATGTTGGGTGAATCTGTATTCGAGAATGAACAATAATATCTTGTCACGCTAACTTTGTTCAGTGTATAAACGTAGCCTGCTTGGATCAAGTATGCTTGGCACGTGAAACAAAGCTACTTTTATCAAAGAAAATGACCAAATTATTCTTTAGTTGCACGTGCCAAGCGTGCTTGAGCAGGGTGCGTTAATGCACTGAACAAAGTCGGCGTGGCGGTATATTATTGTTCATTCTCGAATACGGATTCACCCATCATAAATGAGCTCAAGTATCATTGTGTAACGAGAGTATCTCTTATGTGTTTTAACGACAGATGGCGCTGGTTGTATAAACTTGATTAAACTCAATTGTGCTTACGATTTCGAATGCACTCAATAGGTTGCGTTGTACTTTTAAGATCTAAATTTGAAGATAATAAAACGCTGGGACTAGCCTACGATCTCGAAAGCGCGCTTCCCAAAATTTCAATGACAATTGAACATCTGAAGCATACTCAAGAGGTCATCCCGGGGGGGATATTCGTAGTGCCACGAGAAAAGCTGGAGCAGATTTTCATCTCGGTGTGCGGGTTATCTGTAAGGGATGCTGCATTATCTTTAATCAAGGTGAGATACTTAGTTGCTGACTTGCTGATCCAGCTGGATTTGGTAGCGCAGTGAAAATGCTGAACTTGCGTCAGCGGCGATAAGAGACAAATAGAGTCATCTCTTTATTTGCTAATTAGAGACGTCGTCTTGATTACTCGATATCCTATCAACGCATTATCAGCGTCATTACATTTTTGGAATAGGCTTATCGACTAACGCGCGAAACTGGAAAGGAAATATTGGTGGTTAGGCAGTGTTGGAAGAAACGAAGATTGTACGAAATGTTAACAGGTTCGCGAGGACCTAAATGGGGGGATAATTAATAAAGGAAACTATCGATCAACTGAATGATTATCTGGAACGCCACCATTATATCCTAGTTACTCTGACCAAGCGTGCTTTCGCAGGGTGCGTTTAGACATTGAATCGAATCGGCGCGTCCGTGCTTTCACAAGAAATTTCTAGACGCTCTCGAATGACAATTCGCCCATCTCAATTGTGCTCAATAATTTAAATTGTTCTTGAGTTGGCTTCATTTCATTTTCGATAATATTCGACCGCGTGATTTATATCGTTTACGATGGACACGATCTCAAAGAACCATTTGCCCCAATCTCAAGTACAATTTAAGTTACAGTGTGACCGGTGAACATCCTCAGCAAACATTAATTTGAGGCAGCAATGCTGATTCATTCGGTCACAATCGAGTAAAATGGTTGGCTTTGCCTGTATACACGGGAGTAATGTGTGATTGCTTCTTCCACGGGGCATCATCACTGGGATGATCAAAAGGTCCTTTGAAATGTGCAATTTCTTAACCATTTCTAAGCTACTTTCGTGGGGCAGCGGTGCCCCTATGAAAACACTTTTGGAGAACCCTCGAGCAATTATTATGGGGCGGTCCCAGCTGCGACACAAATCTCATTTAATAAGATATGCCGTATGCAATGGAGACGACGTTGAGGAAAATTACTTTTGCTGGCTTTCGAGTGCTTCGGGCTATCATGTTTATTCTCGCCCACATTTATTTTCAATATCGCAGCTGCTTTTTTGTCTTTTTAACCGAGGACGTTGCTAATGTGCTGCAGATAATGTTCCATTTGTTTCGAATGTCTGCCTCAACATTTTTACGTGAAATGTGATCGTGCCTGTCGCGCTGGAAGGGCAAAATGAAATCTAGTACCATTATGTAATTGAAACTGGTGTACCGAATCGCATTTTTCCGGAAAGTAATTATGTAGCTACATTTCCATTGAATTACTTAATGCAAATGGTATGATCACACAGAATAGTTTATTTGAAAATTGAAATTCTAAAAATAACTACATTTTATTTCATTAAATAACTAATCCTCGGTGTTGGGTTGCGCCATTTGCGAGTTTTCGATGCGACGCAGAAACACATAAATATTTTAGCCACATCCTATGGAAACTTTCATTCATGACGCAATACTCAAAAGGAAATATTGGTGTCACGAATATTAAAATAATTATTTATCTCAAATTTTTGGGTAATAAATTTTTGGTACTGCGATTTAAAATTCGGTACGAACGATATCATGAACTAAATTTACTGTTCCATTCTCCGACTCTGCGAGTACAGAGTCTAATATCGAAGTGTACGTGGGGTTCGGAGTGTAGAGTTTGTAGGTGGCGCTTCGGTCGTTTGCGCGGCTCGTGTGGGGTTCGATCAACCCAATGGTAGTCGTCGCGTGTCTCGGACACACTGTTCTTTTTCGAAACTATAAATAGAACGTTTATCCGTCTGTGTGTATCTATCTACATGTACATGTATGTAGATGCATAATAATTGTCGATTCGACGACTGGTTACCATGGTTACTACGATTCGCTGCGAAGTGGAGCATTTCGCACGATCCACTTCAGACCTGCGTTCATAGCTGAAACCAATTTTTTGACGGAACAGCTCCTACGTACATGTACGTAGCTATACTGGTAGACGATGAAGAATCTGTCCCCTAAAGATATCGAAAATTTCATTAAAGCTTATAAAAAATATCAGACTGTCAAATTTTCCAGAAAATTAATTTTGGGGTTTTCCGATTTTTTAAAATTAATTTTGTGACAGCAAATAAAAAATATAAAATTGCGGATAACATATTGAACTGGAAAAGTAAAGCCACAACTGTGAAAGCCGATCGACGTTAATACCCTAGTTACACTGGTCAATCATTATTAATCCCAGTATGCTTAGCAAGGTGCGTTTTGACATTGAACAGAATCGGCGCGTGGCGCTCGTCCGCGCTTTTGACAAGAAATGACAAGGCGCTCTCGAATGACAATTCGCCCAACTCAATTGTGCTTGAGAAGGTGCGCTCAACTTCTAATGGAACAATAAGCACGATCTCGATGAACAATTTTCCCCAATCTCAAGCAGTCTGTCACTATCGGACATTTTTCCCCCAACTGATTGCAGTAACATCGTATTTTTGTGAAAATATTTTATTAAGTTCCTCATCCGTCTTGGCGTGCAATTGCACCTTTTAATTTCTTTTCACATGAAGCATGCTTTCAGTGTAACTAGGCGCCATCTAATGACAATGAGATGTGTAACGGACCGGAAGTCTCAAGAGGACGATGAAAAAGGCTGCGCCCACCTAGAGAGAGAGAAAGAGAGCAGGCGGACATGAAATTTTTTGTTGTTTTTGATTTCCGTAGCCAGCAAGTTGTTTTTGTTTTTACTTAATTATTTACGTTGGCGGCGCCGGGCGCCGAAATTGGCAACCGCACTCACGTTAGCGTTACCGTTGATGGGAACTCATCTAGGCTACAGGCCTAGCTTTTAACTCGTTATTCCGGCGCGGTGTCGGCTGTAGTTGCTTTACCCTCCGAATGAATGTCGTGCTAATCACATCATTCCCAGACCGGGAATTTAACATCAACACGGCACCGTTTCCTGAATATGGGCTCACCGAGGAACAGAAAACATTGCGACGGTGCACGTACTCGCAATAGGCTTATTTGCTTTGCCAGTTTGCCTAAGCAGTGGGGGGAAAACATTTTATCGCTTCGCCGGTAGGTGGCGATAGGTGAACTATAATATCTAATAGAGAGATTCAACGTGACGCTAACGACACCTGGCGGAACGCCATTGAAATCGTGATATCCGTCAGCAGAATCAATCTTGAGAATATTGCAACTGTTCAGTAAACTAGGCCATCTATCTTTGCGAAATGTTGACGGATTCTCCGTTGGGATTCTCTTCAAACTTGGTACAGATGCTAATTAACATCTTGTTTTTAAATTCACAAAAACAGGGGGCGCTGCATTACGGCGGCTGTTCAATTCGTGTGTTCCAAAATCGCCAGACATTTTGATTTTTAGTTTTTCATAATGACAATATCGTGATACGGACTACTTTACTGAGCACCATTTTTGGAACACTTGGGACGGTTAAATTGACCCTGGGCTCGACAAATTTGAAACAAGATGTTTATTAACATCTGCGCCAAGTTCTAGGAGAAACAATAAATTTTTCATAAATACACGATTATTTATTTACACGACAGCTTCCTGCGGTGAATTGGGGAGTTTGACGAATTAAGCGCTACCTGCGGCGACAATTTCAACCTGCCAAATGAAACGTGCGCCATCTGTAGATAAAGTACAGATTTGAACCAATCAGTTAGCAGTGAGCGTGGCTCTTTTTTTGCTTCAACGGAGCCGTTTTACTAAGTAAAGGCGGGCCCGGTTTTAGAAATGAGAGTAAATTTAATGTCGTTCGTGCCATGTAACATTAGTGCTTTGTTGTCTCCTGACTTGTTCCCTCGCTTCATTCCCCCCATCTCTTTACTCCTACATATCCCGAACGAAAGCGCGGCTGCTTTTCGATTCGAGACCTAATTAAGCTTATCGATTCGCCGATTGTTTTGCGAGGGACGCGGGATGCCGTTGGGATAGACGTTAGGTCCCCTTCACCCCCGGCCCCGAGGGGGCGCTGCGAACGTCGATCGGCTGCTGCCGCCCTGTTTTGGTGGGCTAATCGATAGGTGTCGATATATACAGGATTGAAAATCGTGTTTGTTCGATCGCTTTTGTGGACATCCTCCGAAGACCTACTATAGAGTCTATTTTCTTACAATCGATGCTGATTACTAATTGTTATAGACTTCTGATCTATTTAGTAATTGATGGCTGTCGGATCATTCTATTTTTTTGGGAGGAATCATTCATTTAGGATGGTGTGTTGGTTAGGCGTATGGCTATCAGGACGAAATCTACGAATACAGTACTTTTCATTACCCTTCTCATAGAATTACAATTTTAAAACTCTAATAATAAAAATAATTTATTCATCATCTTCATAAATAATTTTACAAACGTAACATTTTGGTTTTGGGGTACGTTTTGGGGTATCAATTTTTAAAAAATTAATTGAACGGCGGGAAGTGGGTGTTTGAAAATCAATTACACGGTTAGAGGATTAATTTAGTCGTGGAATTGACAATATCCCACAATTTTTATTTAGTTACACGTACCTAAAGAGTGGGTCTCAGGAGGACATTTAGACCGTTGGCAACTGTGTCATTGGTGATGTTCAGAATGATATAAATTTTGACTTCAAAAATTGGTGCGCTGGTTATTCATAGACAATTGAGTAGGCTCAATTGTTTCTACAAACTATTGTAAAACGAAGGGGGATTTAATCGGGGATTAATCGATTTCGAAATAGAAGTTCATTAGTTCCGGTCAGGCTGTTTGGCGGAAAGGTCACAGTGACCTTCGCCAAAGGTCGTGGATCGTTTGGCCGTTTATAGCGTATAATTGGCCTTTCGACCAGACGATAGTTGCTGTGTTTTTCTCCTCCGTCGTACTCTGTACATGAGCAAGTGTTAGTCATGAAGCCTTCCTAATCCTTTCCATGGAGTCCACCAGAGTGTGTTCTAATGCATTTGTAATGGGGCTGTGTGCCGGAGATGACGGTTGCCATGGGCGACGGCGCGGGGCGCGCTCATGGCGAGATGAGAACGCGCCCAGTCCCGGTTCTAAATATAGAAAACGGAAGTCGAGAGTCGACGTTTAGTTACCAGGTGGCAAATAATCGAGACTCAGGTGATTGCCGTCCCCGCTCGTGACGACGGATGCCTGGTGGTGCGTCGTCAAATTCGGAAACAAATTGACGAAGTTGACGACACTTCATGAATGATGCACGAGAAGAAACGCAAGAGCATTAAAAGCTGTATTTCCTCTGATGAACCAAAGTGAGAGCATTTGATGTGATGTCCATTATCATATCAAATAGACTGACCCTATCTTGATGGCGTCGAAATTATCCTTGACGATTGTGTCAAATTTATAATAGCCATTGTTTTAACAACTTTATATTTTTATTTAGATACAAGAAGGGTGCCCGGCTTTGCCTGGGTTTACAGTAACCACCAATGAAATAAAATATTAATTATTTAAATTTACCGGCTATTTTACGTTTTAACGATTGTCTCATCTGTAACGTCAGTTTCTAGTTTTGGACCTTCTTAACAAATATCTCAGATACAACTGGTCGTTCGACCCCCGCCATAGGCCCCTCTCTTGGGGGCTGCTT
>JAQGBY010004733.1:0-15987 GCA_034698785.1 Mycogona germanica | reverse complement strand
TGTTTTATTCATTGCACGTTCGTCGCCAATTTCTAGATGAGTCCAGCATCTTTAGTTCCAAAAAATCTTATTCATATTACGAACCCCTTGGCGTCACTACCCCTAATATTTTTCATAATTATGCTGATAAAGCGGAACCCAAGACCATCGGAAATTTCTCTGATTGACGAACAGGCTCCGTTTGCTATTTACAGCTGAGCCTCATAATTAGTTTTTGCTTTTATTTTTGAAACGCCCAGTTTATTCGCAAAATAATAATTTATATACTCGTATTTTGTATGCGTAGGCTGCCGCAATTCCAACCTACCTCTTGACTGGTATGTGTATAAATTAACTTTTTAGATGCAAAATTAGAGAAGACAAAATTAGTTAACAATAAAATTGCAATTGCCATAAATTAGAGGCACATAAAAAATCGCGATAGCACAGGTTGTAATTAGGGTGTAAAATACTAGATTACCAATAAAATAACACAACTTGTTTTTAGTTTAAAAAAAACTACCCAAGTAAGTCATGTTCTTTTTTTTTGCTCGCTTTAAATAACTTTGAAGTGATCTGGAGGAAATAGACTCGTTTGAATTGAAAGTATTTTCAGATATTTCCAAAAATCGTCACATACAAACTAATAAAATATATTACCGAAATAAATTGAACCCTCGGGTCTTGTTGCTCTGTGAATTCAAGTGTTTTTCTAATGTACGATAAATGAAAAACATGTGCACTTGGAAAAAATGAATTTTCTTTTTGAACAACAATTCATTCAAACAACTCGGAAAAGCTGCTGAGCTGTTGATTGGGGAGCTCGGTGTTAAACGTTTGATACAATCAGCATCGCATATGTAATGGCATTAGCATACAGCACAAGTTGTATGTAATGATCGAGGAGAAGAAAACTATTGACTAAAAATAATGGCATTGGTTGATTTATCAGCTCAACAAGGGGTACGTTTGATTTGTACGAGCGCCCTAAGCTACATATGGGCAACAAGGAGGTTTTTTCCTCAACCCTTTCTATATTCTCGATTAACATAATTGCCGGCTAATCTGTAACGCTATCAGACGCACCTCACTAATCAATTCGACAACTTCCTGCTCTTCTCGTAAATTTCCGTTGAAGACCTATAATCGCTATTTTATGACGACGGCCGCCAACAAAAGAATGTGTTGGATTAAAAAAAACTACTCAAAAATAGCGTCTCTAATTTTTTGTGAACGCCAAAGATTTATACAAGAGATCGGCTGATATGACCGATGTCGGCGAAAAAAAGGGTTGAATTATGATTGCCTCTTCAAGTTAAGACAAAAATTCTAGCGCATGTACGTTTTTATTAGTTTTCTTTTAAAATATATTGTGTACGAATTTTTAAAATATTGTGCAGTGGACCCGGTAACTACACAGAGTAGCAGGCTTTCAAAACGTTGTAGCATCTGGGGGTGATAATTAGGGTTACCGCAATAGTGATGTGCACTGGGGCGATTAGCAGAAACTTATCAAGATCAATAAAAAATCACAGTTCTTTGAATTAGAAATGGAAATCCAGAAATTCCTGGAAAATGGAATTATAGATGTTTCGGCGCCATCTAGTGATAATGATATATTGGCAATAGGTCAAGCCATATATAAGTCTATCATTGTTAAATAATCATTGCTATCATTTTAAACTATCATTGTTAAATGTGCATTTGCTGCATTCTAGCAGTGTTCTATCGGCCGTGTTCTAGCGAATCAAATTAATGTATGCATCTTCGTTTTGGATATTTGAAGATAATTCTCTCGTCAATGTAGGTTGGACTTTGCCCTACGGCTATCTGACCACATGTGCTCGACCTCCCAGTGACCTCTATCCTTTTCCGATTTAACTTTTCTTCAGTTTCTTCATTTGATCGTGTGCATTAATTGGCACCGTTTGCTTTCGAATACACCTGATGAGACAGAAGTGGGATTCTGTCGAAAACGTTCGTGTGGCGCAGTAAGTAAACGATCTAAATTTTTAATTGTCTTTAAATTATTTTCGGCAACTATGACGGAGTGTAGCGTTGGTCGGCGAGAAAATATTTTGAAGTATCCACCATTACTGTAACTGTCTGAATACTGGCCTTCTTTATGCATATATAAGTCGCTGCCACGCCCGATAAATGTCAACTGTACAACGGTATTTTTCAAACTTGTTATTTAAAAGTCACTTAACAAACGAGACATTTCTTTTTCGCTCGTTCATAATTTTTTATTTCAATGTCATCTCGTTTAGAATGCGCGCCTAGATTATCGTTGTCGAACATGACCAACAGATGGCGTTCCTGTTCTTAGTTTCAGTTTGCGAGATCAATGTGTTCTGGCACTTTCAAAGCGCGCGAAATACAAATGTGTGGCAGCCTCTTTATTACTTAAGTTGTCATTTGCAGGGATGCAATCAATGTACTCTGTGTTCAAGCTCGGAAGTTTCTATCTTACGCGGTCGGCAATTCAGATTTGCTAATATGCCAACATTATGATTTTGTTATATGAGATGCGATCGATATTATGTATAGGAGCTCTCCTTTTTTGCTTATCGACGTGATCCAGCGGGAATCCGCTGGATCGACTCGTTAAAACCACATTTGGTTTTCCTCTTTTTAAAAATTATCCAGAAGGGAACTCTACATATTCGTCTTAGATCACTGACACTTCAATACATGATCATGTAAACGAAACTTTTCGTTCACACATATGAATGAATGGTGATCAAACAAAATGACTATTACAGTTTTTGTTTAAAGACTTTGTCTTTTGGTTGAGAATTGCATGCACGAAGACGCTTTCGGGATCGATACATCGATACCAGCTTGACTGAGATTATCCCAAGCTTAAAAAAAATTAACTCGTCTTAAGTCACGAACCTTTTTTATTTAGAAAATTTCTGGACCACAATTATCCAAATTAACTGGATTCAACTCAGAATCAGAGGACCAGAATTCATCGTTTCACGCAATACGCGTTTCGACTGTTTCTTTGCGCTCGTATAATTTTGCACAGTTACTCGATCAGTTCTGTTCCAGGTCTTGTTTGATTATGTCTTGGACCATACATAATGAAATTTGAAAAAAACTCTTTGCAATGTCTGCTAGTTCAAGTAAAATTGTGGTTGATCTTGGCTTAGCACAAATAGCTGAATATCAGAAATGAACTGAACAGCTAGTGTTCGCAGTTTTCCGTTTTCCGCTTTTGGTCTACCATGACGGCGATCAGCACATCCAGATTAATTTTCATTCCTTTTCACCAATGTTTTCAAATTTTAAATTTGATTTTGAATTGGGTTATTTTTTTAGTACTCATCCTGTATATGCATGTCCATGTACCTGTATATATATTTGGCGTCTTCGTATATTTGAATTCGTGTTTCAATCTGAGCCAGACGCAGGCAATTACGGACCAGCATGGGGTCCGACAGTGTTGCCTTACGTCGCTTCTTGTTCATTTATCAAACGAGACTGTCGACGACCGCAGATTAGGAAAACTCGAGAGCAGGACACGGCCTACAGAACCATAGGTGTATAACATCGGTGCTAGCACTAACCTTGTGTGCTCTGGGCCTATAAAGTTGGGACAGGAATTCTTACCCTACAAATGGATATTAAATTTACATACGCACATTCTGTAAGTAATCACAAGTAAGCATTCATTTCTTTGTCATCACGTTGAAAAATAAATAAATGGACGTAGAAGCTAATTAAAAAGATACAACTTATATTGTCTGCTAGACGAAATTCACTCTGAACAGATATGATGTGAGATAGAAAAACAGGTTCTATTTTAGTCGCGGTTTACTAATTAGACTTGTAGTAGATGGAAACATTATATTATGTTTATAAAAACGGTTTATTTGGAGAGAAATGAATTATTGTATGCACCTGTGTACTTGGGTTATTTGCTTGTCACGCTCCAAATACAGTAATTATGTTCATTGTTGTTTCTGTATTTGGGAACAAAAACGTATTTCAGTACTTCTGCAAAGGTTTCGATCTTTTTGTTTCCAATTTCCAGTGATCATTCGTTCTTGACATTAGAACACGAAATTAATTCGAATAAAGTATACAGAGTAAAATATGAACGAAGTTATGACTAATATGTGCTAGGACAATTTAACGAGCTGGATAGGCGACCCTCGAAATAATTTTACTGTTTTATCCAATTTGGTAGTTTCTACAGTATATACATAGCACAAATTTGTATATACATGTGTTGACAACTCGATCAATGAAAAAACGTTAAGCGAGTTTTGCAGACACGCACCTTGTTTATGAATGGAGAGACGGGATCTGTAATTTTTGCCTATTGTTTCCTTAATCTGCGCGCGATCCACGTAGCCCATGCAACGGGGGCTAGTCGTGGTGTTGATCGCCTGAAAGGTGCACGCGTGATATTGCAAATTTGGAACACGAAAAAATATATATCCACGTCATTCAAGGTGTTTTCAACATTAATTATCAGCAATTGAATGGGAAACTGATTAATTATAAAGACGCTGACGAGGACGGGCAACAGTGGCGACGGCGGCGACCCCCCGGGGACCGGTCTCGCCACAGGATATTCACTCCCCCATTATTTTTTTATCCCTTCGTTGAAGGTGCCCACCTCTTGTGGAACTCCTCCACCAACCCTCTCTCGCGAGCAATTTATTTCGGATGGACGGCGCCTTTTTTGTGTGTGCCGTTAATGTCTTTCATTGTTTCAGAAAATAAAAATCTAACGACTCGTGCTGTGTTTGAATCACGGTCTGACATATTTGATTCGAAATCGATTATCTGCATCATATCGATGGACACGTTTTTTTGTAACCGCCAAGTGACGGTCAATTTTCTCGGTGTTTGAGGGCGTTTCGAATTGGGGGTTTAAGTTTAACTTTAACGTTCCCCTTTTGTGCAAAGTCAGACTTGTTTCTCGATTGGCATGAAAATACTATTGAGGACCGAGTAATTACAATTAAATTTTATTGTAATTTACCAGATTGTTTGATGTATATATGACATATGATGTATGATGCTCATGAACATCTTGTCGTTTTATAGTGTCAATTAATAGCACAGAACCCAACATTGCATGATGATGATGCAATTTCATCGTAAAGGTACTATTTAAAAATAATCTTGGTTTGAATAACGAGCAGATTCGGAAATTTAATTGTTGCAGTACGTTGAGACATTGACTTATTGCGCGATGTCCCGGGTCAATTTAATCGATACTCGTTTAATCGATCCTGGGGGACTGGTGAAAATGTGCCCTGAAGCACTGTAGGGATACTGAATCTCCTGGATTGGAAATCTGACTACCACTGGAATAAACCACAGTTGAATCACATTTCACAGTATACACAATGTTTCGCTCTTGAAATCTTTCCACTCGCACAAATAGTCCACTTGTAAAATTATTGTTAACGGTGGCAATTCAACTGTTTCCTGACGGTCAGTTCGTGGCCTGGAGTTAACATCGATTATAGAATGGCGAATACATAAGCGAAAGCCCCGCACGTCGACGTACCAATTTGCAATTTCGAATAGAAATTGCTGGAATCTACATTAAGCGAGCAATGATTGATGAGAAAATATAAGCGAGTTTAAAGTGGCTTTGTCTCAACAACACGAGAGAGATTGTGGACCAACACACCTCTGAGGTGAAGTGTAGACATGGGACGGGGTGTTCGAGCTATTTGAAATACGAGTCACGAGATACTAGATTGGATATGCTTTTAACGTTCACCTGATACTTCGGTCCACAGTAGTAGAACATGAACTAAACGTTCGTAGATATTCGCATGCATAACCAGGGACTGATGTTTTTCAACCGGTGAGCAGTGTCTTTTTTGGAACTTCACTGGAGAAAAAGGGACGAATGGGATTTGCTCTAGACGACGTGGAATATTTTTTTCTCAGAATATAAATATCTACATTTTGTAATGTCTTTGTCACTTCAATCGGGTCACACCTTTCAAGTATATGAGAGCTTATTAAAATACCACCTTTAAAGATTATATCAATTTCTCGTCGAGCAGGTAATATTGATTAAATCTTAAAAAATGAATAACGTTGTAAATCTTGAATGTTGTCGACCAATTCAATGAAATTAATCAATTTACATTTTACAGTATAAAAAGCGTTTTCAATGCTGTCTGATATCATACCCACCCCTCGTACATCCATAAACTAATATTCTGCGATTCATATGTTCAGGTCATTTTCAATATCAGGACTCAGGAAGATAGGAGTTCTTTCCTTAAATGTATTTTTAATCCTCAATTAATAAATCATCAAGTTCTCACAGTCGAACTCTGGAGTGTCCAACCATTCCGGATTGAGTGATGCATAGAATTAGCGGCGTGGTGCAGCAAATACCTGGCGGTTAACCTGGAGGGATCAACAGCCCCATCAGCCAGAAGAATTCTTAGACGAACTAATGAAAACTGTCCTTATAAATTTGCACAAGTCCTCCGCTTGAAATGCATCTTTCAAATTTTAATGTTTGCTCCGTACGGGAGTCCGAACACGTTGAGAACCTCTCCAGCCACAGCAGATAAAAGTCTAACACCATCACCTCGCATTCACCTGTCTTACTTCATAGTCGGGGGTTGCGACGTTTCACCACGAATTTCGTCTTCTCGATACCACCACCGAGCGAGCGCCACCTCGCGGAAATTATTTTACAAATTTTAACAATCCCTTTTACTAACAAAGTAACACACAAAGCACGTTGAAACATGGTGTTTGTTTTACAAATTTCGGGGACTAAAGTAATCTGTTAGAAACCTTAGTTTACATATTCGTGTTTAAAATATGTATTTCAAGATAAAAAAGACGAGCATTGTAGACAAAGTTTTTAATAAATATTGATCCTGGGCGATACATTTTTTATTTATTAATAAACGTTCAGACATGTTTGTTCTGTGATGGAAACGCGAGGTAATCATGGTTGATCTAGGAACATATTTGCTTTTGTAACTGATAGAAAATATAAAATCTGTTTGAAATAATTTCAGTTGCGCATACACGAGTAACATTGTAATATTGTAATAGAATATTAAAAACCAAACGTTAGATATGTTACAATTTCACTCAGGCATTCAACTTTGAACGGATAGGTAGTGAATAATTTTTAAAAGCATTTCAACTAGAGGTTTCCAATATTTGCAAAAAAATAAGGTTCCTTATAAAATTTGGAAAGAAAAAATCTGAGTTCGACAAACTGATCGTGGCGTGGCGCCACTTAACCTCCTAGTGGCAGCTGAAAATTACGGCTTGAAGACCATTAACGACGGCGGAGGTGCGCTTCCTTAATGCTGTCAAGAAACCACAAGTTCGTTGTACAAGTTAACAAGCGAACTTGGACATTCAAGAATTTCGTCAAGTCATCTCCACTTCATCCCAAATGTCAGCTCTCTCTTTTCAAGTCAAGTAGAATTTTGTAAACGATGCATTCGATTAGGTTACATGTGCACGGTGTTAGTCACCTCAACTAGGTTTGCATTTTTGCTGCCCGCTCAGGGACGCAAAACAACTTTACTGAACTGATTTCATTTTCATTTCAGGAGAAACTTTATGAAACACCCATTCACAACAAAAAATCCTAGACCTATGATAAAACAAATGAATGAAATGAATAATCAAGCACTACGAGCTGCAATAATGCCACCAAGAGGGGCACAGAAACTCCTGTAGTGATATACACTACAGTGAATTTAAAAAAAAAAATATATATTTCTGTATTTAAAGAAGCATGAATGACAAATTGGTAACCTCTTGAAGTTGAGTTTGAGTTCGAGTTGAGTTGACGCACAGAAATAATATAATGAGATCATTTATGTATAAATACGAATAAGAGATTGAAATGGACGCAATCTGAGAATCGACTATGAAATGCAAATAAATTAAATTAGCAAATCCCAAAATACAGGATATGAAATGCACTAATACATACATAGATCACTGTGTAACTGAGAACATTTATCTTTCAAAGAGAAGCTACATGCAAAGTTACAAGTTCAAAAGTTTGCCTTAATTTGGCTACAATTTGACAAAACACCCAAAAATTAACATAGATTATAAAATAGCTACACGTAATTAAAATTATTGATCTAGATTGGCAAATGCAGTGTCATAAATATGCAGCTCGACATTTGCATTATTGCAGAATAGACTACAATAGTTGATCCACACCTCAGCGTTGACGGCAGAAAATACGAAGATTGTGTCTGGCGGAGCTGTTTATTCATAGATGGCGCTGATACGTTTGTAAACTAGACTGTAAAAGAGTACACCGGCATAGTACTAGTAGATTGTACTTGTCAGCGTGCATTGATAAAAAGTAATAAACAAAATGCCAGGTAGATATGCTTGTCAGCTTCTGCACAAAAGAGGCGTCTTGCTAAAAGCGCCGTAAGGCGGCTGACAATGTGAAGGCGCACCTCCCCCCCCCCTTCCTCCTTCCCCATCTCACCCCCAAAACAAAGGTATCAAGCCAGGCAAGCAACTTGAGTTTCACTGCTCCTACACAACTACCCTTTACTGAATGTGTGTGTGTGTGCACTCGGAGCCTGTTACAATACAAACGCCACGACTCGACACATAACGTTCCATCATAAAAATTAGTCGGCCTATCTGCGATGAGCCGATGTGAAACAAATGGTCATTCATTTTAAGAGGCTGTTTACATACAGAGTATACGTGCATGCGTGTTTCCAAAGCCATTCACAAAAATACACGTATAACCTATGTACCTGCGGGTGCAAAAGTGCAACATGTTAGACGAAAAAGTGTCGTCGGTTATGTTCCTGATTCTTCATGTTATAAGTCTGACTTTCTTTTTTGATGGAGTTTTACGGAGTTGCTCGTTCAGATCAGCAAAGCATGTTTTAATTCAACTAATCCACGTTAAAATGTAAATTCAATTGCAGGTACGAAAGATGATTCTCTTAACGCAAAATATCACATGTTACGAGTATAAGTCGCCAATAATCATATATTTGCTTAACAAGAAACTATTAGTTATGAAGCATATTTACGAAAGAGTTCTAATAATCACCTAGAGATTGAAGATAAAAAATAATTCTATTCCCACATTATTCATTAATGGTTTAATAGGAAATTTGCCTCATAGTCTGTTGTGCCCTCTGGTTAACCGCGAGTGAAACTATCAAACCAATTGATTGGCGTTTGATAACCTGAATAGCTGGGCCATGATTTGAAACTTTCTTTCTCTAAATGACTCTTGTATGATGTTACAGCGCCATCTAGTGACAATGCGAAGGGCAATGTCATGAGTTGTGATAAACTAGATCAGTTATCGAACCACACCTCTTTCTATGTCATTTTTTTAGATTTTTTTCTTCAAAATGTAGTTAAAGGCAACCTGATTGGATCATTTGAACCGCGAGAACTCCTGATAATGGCAGCAAAAGTGTTGGAGGCTCTAAATTGCTGCCGATTACTGACAGAAACCAAATTGATGCGCGCACGCAATCATTAATTCAATTTCAGCCATTTGAAGAGAGCGTGAATTTTTTTAAAATCTAAAATAGAGCGGGGGGCGTCGTACCGAAATCTTAACATTGGCCAGTACACAGTTTGAATAATGTGAACAAGCGCGCTTGTGTACGTGCGAGGGTCATTCAGTAAAGTCGAATAAGAAATTTCAAAAATGCCGTAGGGGTCTACATAGGGGTCGGGTCTTAACCATTTACATTTTGCGCAAAGACAGTTTTGTTCGGGACAAGCATCTGAAAATTGTTATCGTTTTGTGCCCATATGTAATTACAGTAGCGTGGCGGAAATGATTTTTTGGAAACTGTTCACGCCTGAAAATATAGACTAAAAAAAGTCGCATAGAAATTTGGTTCGCGATGTCTTCGCCATTAATCAAATCGTTAGAGCAATGGGTGCGCAGCGATTACACTTTTGGGGAACGTCTGCCCAGACCAGAAATACAAGGACCGATTTTTGGCAAATTGATTTTACTCACGATTTTATGAAGAAATATCGGACCACATTTCATTCATCGTACAACAAATTTGTTGCCATGCATCTGGCCTGATATATCGGCGGTGAGCTAGGCATGTAAATGGCCCAATTAATAATAGTGGCAATCATGTTTGGCAATCAATTCATCTTAGATAATGTCGACTGGTTGAATGGAGACCAGTTTTTTTCGTTGTAACGATTGGAAACCGGCCCTTATAATTAGGGACCTACCCAATACACGATTACACGGAAATCGCGTAATCCGATGAGTTCGTGTAATTGTGAAATTTCCGTGTAAAGCCGCGTAATTTTCATGGAATAGTTTAATTTCGATCGCTAATAATTCACCGACGATTGCCAAAATACTATCGATATATTATAGTATCGCTCAACTTGCTTTTTTGAACGCTACAAAGAGTGAAACCTGATGAAAACTCTTCGAATTTTCAAATTTGAAATGGTAAAAGCCTGATAAGCAATATTATCTGATAAGCGGTAAAAGCAAACCTGAGAGGGGATACGAGATATTTTTATGTTTAATCACACTAAAATAATTAACCAACTTGAAAATTAGTCTTAGTGTCGGACACGGCGAAGGAGTGTGTGACCACTTATTTCGGTAAATTAAGAAAAATGGCCTGTACTAGGCCAACTAGACATTTATTTGTATTATTAAAAACGCGTATTTTCGTGTACAAGTGTATGGTGGTTGAGATAACAAGAAATTCTTTTGATGTTATATTTTTCTGTTTCAAATCATTAACTGCGCACGATTTTGGAACAAATAACCTAAACTGTGTGTTTTGCCGTCCACACATGCAATTTACCGGGTTGAGCTTGAGCTTTTTTAATATGAGAGTAGGTTGGCTCGCAACGAGCTTCAGTGTATGTCCGTGCGTGTTCATGCATCCCCCCCCTAAATAGAAACCTAATTTTGTGAGTTTTGTTTTGAAGGTGTGTAATTTCAGCCAAAACTCTGAGGACTATGCTGCTTTGTACACAAATTGCAGAAGTCAAATAATCTCGTGATAAAAGTTATATAAATAATATTGCGCTTGTTTATACAGGGGTATTATATAGGGTGAAGCATTAGCGGTTATTTTTGACGTACTCGCCTACATGTCATTCCACTCGCTTATACGAGTAAATAACCACGAATTTGGCACTCAATTTCCCACCAGAATGCAAAGAAATTTGTAATAAACAAAAACTAACCAGAAAGTCTGTATAATCCGAGAAGGAATGTTCGCTAATATGCACTTGGGGATGGTTGGACTTCCAAAAACGTGACTGTCTGTCACGTATTTTTCGGCTATATTTGTTTCTTTTTTTGTTGGAAAAGCTAATTTACAGATGGAAACGAGAAGACAGGTGCAAAGAACCAAAAACCTACCCGCAACAATGTAGTATCACACCAAGGAAGTGGAGAGTGGTAGATCCAATGCTCAATTTCTCTAGGAGTCTCAAGTAAAGTCAAACGCTTGTTAGGTTAGGACAACCATATCTTTGTCCTTAACTGATCATTTTGTATTTTATTTTTTGTATGTATGTACATTAACATATTGTAATTGTAATTGAAAGGCTACCAATTAAGATGACCTTTCATATCTTTACCACTTCGACCGCTTTGCGTGACTCGAAAGCCAATTTAAATTAATACCGAATTTCACCCCTTTCCCCTGCCTAAGGACCGCTAAAAGGTGTCCTGGTGAAATTGTTAGTGAAATGGATACGTTCCAAAAGCTTATTTATTCTCGTATCCGTATCGCGTGTTAATAACATGTTTATTTTAATTGTTTGACAGATACATTTGATTTATAATACGTTCCAAACTTGTTGTTACAACTTTGTGGTGACCGAAAAATAGCTGTACAGAAAACATGATATTTTGTGGCTGGTCAAGTACGAATAGAAAGAAACGAGCAATTTGTAACGCAGCAATTATAGCTCATGTGAGTTAAGCGGTGCCTGCTTTATTGTGTCTTGAAATTCCGACGTTTTACAGTTTGGATGAAATTTTTCTATCTTAATTGTTTTCTTAAAAACAAACCCACGATAGTCTGGGATTAAACGACGACAGCATAGTTGACAAAACTCGGAAATGCGAGAAGCAAATAAATAAAACGAATTTTTACGAAACACACGGAAGAATGAATTGACCTCACCAATTGCTTTGTACTTTTTTCATGATCCGATAACAATTTAGAAGACAATAAAAAAAACCAACACTTCGAGCCAGAATTTGGTGACTAAATTTGTTGTTTTGTCGTGTGCTGTTTTTGTCTTCTAAATTGTTATCGGGGTCATGAAGAAAGTAATTGGCGAATTATTCCGTGTTTCGCAAAAATTCATTTTATTTATTTGTTTTTGCGGGACATAATTGATTTTAAGACGCTGCCTGTTATGGTACAGTTAACGGTATAGTATTATATATAGTCTTCTAATTTTTAATCTTTATATAAAGATTTTATTATATTGTTGCACTGCGATTTTGTACCATATTTGGTCAGTGCATTTATCTCTTCCGTAGCTACCCACATGCATAAGAAAACACTCGACCTTGGCGAAAGCGCTCAGTTTAAAAAGGATAAATTTCCAACACCCCCGAAGGCGCCGAAACATTCGCATATTTAGAAATACGCCTAGTTCTTTTTCGGGGAACACTTACAAAACGCGACTTAATAAATCATTTCTTTACGAAATTTTTCTAATTTGCTACGGAAAGAACATAAGACCGACCGACCACTATAAATGTGGTACGGGAAAATGCAAAATTATATTTCTGGCAAAAAAGATGTTTTTTTTTATTTTGTGGAGGCTGGAATAATCGTGCCCCCATCATAAATTCTGGAAGGTTGGACAACCATAATCGTACGGTAGGTAGGTAGACTATGGCATGCATTCATGTGTCAGGAAGTTGATTACATTTCAAGCTGAGCGCAAATTGAAGCAATATTGTTTGGTCAACAACTTCCTTCAACTGTGTGCTCTGTCAAGTTGATTCTAAGCGTATTAATTTTTTAAAAAATTGCTGGAAGCTTACCAGACTCAGAGCAATCACATCACTTTACGTCCGCAACAATCATATTGTTGTGGTCCATTCCACAATAGCGTGAACGATATAAACGGATACAATAGAAGATTCCGTGATCAATTAGCCAATTTTGAAAATGACTTAATATTAGTCTTTGGGTATTTTGCATTTAGGCCTTCCTTGTCTTTCTTTTCTTAAAAAGGTAACAGTTTTATATTATTTATTAATAAAGCTTTTAATAAAACTAAATAAAAGTAAATAATACTCAGATATCTTGAGTAATTTATCAAATAAGTGTGGCGAATGACTAAAATAGATTGCTGATTTATTCATCGTTCAACACAAAACGCACACCTTTATCGTTGTTCATCAGTGGTGTCGGGGGCGACAACAGCAATTAAAGAAGTCGCATTTACTGATATATTTGTTAAGGAGGTCCACCAGCGTGTTCGTCTCCCCCCCCCACAGTAGGAGACCTAGTAATTTCGCCTAGCCCAGGCGGCTTAGTATAAGCTACCTAGATAGGGAATCTTTAACGTATACCTGAAATCGTACAGACACGGGTCCCACAGCTTTACTTCGATTCCTAAGTTCTAAGGAAGGCGTGCGTAGGAATTTCTCTCGCCCAAAAAATTCCGGAGGTCTCGGTCTGGAAAATGAAGTCGCAAATTAATGAAAAGTATCAAATATCACTTTATTTATTTGGTGTCTTATATTATCTCCTGCACATTCATGCAAATAAATAATGGCACACACACGGTAATGGTTCGTCATTCATTTGTGGGCACGGAGAACCGTACATTGGGAGTTCGCATAATTTGCGCAAATGCCTAACATGTCCATTATGTCAGTCCTATTTCATTCAGAACACGTGTGATAGTATTCGTTGGTTCTGTCGAGGAAAAAAGAACATTAAGAGTTATGCGCCACTGTCATTACAAAAGTTACATTTTTTGTAATAAATTCGGAGTTGTATTGTTATTTTTCTGCGAAAAATAACTTGTTGGTATAGCAATTCGCCAGCCATACAGAGACCACCGTTCATGAGGGCGATAAAAGTGTTGTCCAAGTGACAAATGACAAGATACACGCAGAACCGCGTCTTAAGATATCAACTTGGAAGGGCATTGTGATGGGGGCGTTTGACAATTTCTCTCTGCCTAAGAAATCCTCACTAATGATCCTACTTTATTTCAACACAGCTACACAGTGACTTAATTGCTCAACGCCAGCCGCTGCAAAGGACTTCGATACTCCTGTACTGTACGTATTGCATAAATGGGGTTGACATGAAAATAGAAGCGGTTGCATGTTGTGCAACCATGATTTCTTATTTATATTTGAAAACTTGGCTGTAGTTCTGGATATGTTCTTTCGTGCCATTTGTAAAATGATACGTGCTATTTAGTTTCGTCTTCCGGGGAAAAGGTCTTTAAAACAACTTAGGTCATTCAATAACAAAGTAGATGTTGTCACTGTTGTAACAGCGAATAGTTTGATAACCACTGCTATTATAATAAGACAATTATTTTTATTGCTTATCGAGTATTCCGAAAATGTCTTGTCGATTCTGACTTTGAACTACATTAACCACAATGGTGCGGTTCTTTAACCAGTCTCATTTCGTCGATGCCGCCTTTTTTCGACCTCGCATGTCATCGTTATAATATACAGTAAACGATTCTACACTAGTTATTCATGTCCGTGTATTCTCGATATTATATAGTTATCAATTGTTTTATGACTTTTGCTTATTGTATATACAGACCTAGTTATATTACTATTTCACCTTCTATGCTAATTTTGAAATCTTGATTATTTGCTCGAGGTCCCCCCCCCACCTCGTTGGCCAGAATCGGAAGACGCACTCGATCCGGCTCTCGAAAAAATCTCTCCGGCGTATACTATGGAAATGCCAGCTAATTGGAACGTAGGGATTGCGTGGTTTTGGAACCAAACGATTCGTCAATGGCCTCTTATTCATTGGAGGAAAGGGGATTCGAGTCGACGGTGAGCTGCCGCCACGTTCACAACGCATTACGAGCACTATCTGCAACGACGATCATTCATATATAGGGAGGAAAAAGTCAACGGCCAAAAAGTCCTCGCAGCTCATAAATTTGATAGGTGGCGCGTTTAATTGCAAGTTTCTAACCTGTTTACACGAGAAAATAAAATATTTAATTCCGCAATGTATGAAAATGTAGCAGATAAGAGGTAACGTCGTATGTCAAATAGACCGTCTATGACCGGTCAATCCTCATTTGTCTGTAGCCTAATCGTCTTTAGGAAACGCATACTCATGATATTATTCGGAAAGTGAAATATACTGTGATGTCAGATGTCGCAAACAGTGTTCAATTTGAGGCCCACATACACAATACTTCTAAAATTCGCTTAATTTAAATAAATTACTGACCACTTTTTTTTTGGTGCCCAATCAACTGTAGTTAACCGCACTACAGGCGTTACGTACCCCTCATGGTGCTTAGGTACTTCTTTTTAAAAAATCACTGTAGTAATATTTGAGAGCCCTCGCCGGAAATCGAACCCCGGATAGACAGCTTGTCGCAATACCGACTGTGCTACGACGAGTCGTACAAATTAAGCATGAAATAAATGGTAATTTTTTGCCAGGGGCCAATTAAATTAAATTAAATTAACCGCCATTTCACCACAAAAGGTAAAAATAGTCAAGAAGGTGTCCGCCGAAAACGTACTCTTGAAGGTTTTCGAGGTCTTCGGGTCTCGTCTGACATAGTGATGAGCGTGTGCGCTTACGGGTTCGATTCCCGACCGATATGACATCTCCACCAATTTTTCGGGCGAGAGAAATTTTTGTACACGCCTTCCTTCAAAATATAAGCAATGCCGCGTGGGACCCGTGCCTAAACGACTCGTCGTGGCCCAGTCGGTTTAGCGACTGACTGTGGTTTCGGCGGTCCCGGGTTCGATTCCCGGCGCGGGCT
>JAQGBY010004732.1:0-15989 GCA_034698785.1 Mycogona germanica | reverse complement strand
ATTCCGAAGGAAGGCGCGTTAAGGAATTTCTCTCGCCCGAAAAATTCCGAAGGTGTCGGCCGGAATCAAAACCGCGATCACGGGCTTTTGAGGCGAACGAAAGGGTTTATTACGAAAAGGTTTATATGTGTATTAGTGTACTAATGCGCCAAAAGAATTGCAAAATGTGTAATCTGTGTTTACAATATTCGAGCAGGTACGTTTCGGTGAGTGTCACACAAGCTGTATATTATTAAAAACAAAATATTGGCTTGAATATAAAGGCTGGGGTGTCTCAGGAGGTTATGCAGCACATGCCGTCCCCATCGTGACGTCTAACTTAATGTCTGCCATAACTTGACTATGCCCACCGTACGAGATGGTAAATTACATTTCGGAGCCTGACTACGAGATAGGCGAAGGAGAGAGTAAGAGATGACGGGAGCTAGGGATAACCACCAAGTGTGGAGCAGTGCCTATAGCAACTTTATCTAGTCTGGCAAAAGCTCGCCCACTCAGCAGTCTGTTCACCGCCAATCCAACAGAGAGCAATAACGGATATATGCAGGGGAACACCACGGCCTAATGTTTGTATCAGGTTTGACTCATACCGTACGCCGGCGAGGGGGGCACTCGTATATCCGTTACCACTGATCTCGAGACGATTTATGCAACGGTTGTTGGCACGGAGTGCCGCCAGTCTACCGCTGAGCACGCCGGCATGGCAACACGAGTCGCGCAGTAGCCTTAAGAGTGACGCCGAAACGCAGAAAAGACATTCCTTGTAAGCAAACTGAATCGCGCTATACGAATTGGATGTCATCAACACGGCAATACTGATATTATAAGCAGGTATAATACTGTATTTGCATGTCAAATGCTCACAAAACCTGAATCTGTAACCGTGCACTTTTAAGACAACCAGCGATGCGCAGTTCCTTAAAAAACCACACATGACGTACGATGTTTCAATTTGGTGTAATTAACACATAGTTTTGCTTTAAAATCAGCTATCTGATACAAAAATAAGATTTTACTACATTTGAAATCTAGGTGAATTCAGGGGCACTGCAACCTGCCGCTGTCAGAGGAGGATATTCCATTTTTTAAATATAAATAATTATAATTGTATCACTTTAAATTAAATCTTTACCATCACATACAAAATCGATCTACTGACAAGAATTCAGCGTGATAGCCGAAAATACAGATATATTATACACGCAATGTATGTGATCAGCAGGTTTCATTCAAAAATAATGAGAATAGGACGTCATTCAACTGCATTGGAAATTCCAATACGCAATACACTGTAAATGGGCAAAGAAAACTTCTACAGCGATTCTTTCTTTCAAATAAAAATTCCTATTAATTCAGATCAGCGTAGAAGACAAATTGCTATGTAAGCATAAATAACATTCCATTTTTTAAATATTTCAAAGTTGCATTTTCCTGCGCTATCTAGACAAGAAGACCGTACGTTTTACATGAATCACTTTCTTTGTTTTTAAAAAATCCTTTCAGATTGATGATAATGGTTCATACAAGAGTGTAGTATGAGATTTTTCAATGGTTTGTGAATGAAGAGAACTGCGTTAGTGTTATGGGCTCACTCAGCAAAAAAAATAATGTTTGTCTCTCAGGAACCATAACAAATGCGAATAAGAATTATCAAGAGGAAAATAGTTGCGACTGAGTTTGAATTAAATTATTGTAGAAACCTAATTTAAAGCTGAGCGTCGAGCCTAAAAAACAGTGTAATGATTCTTCCAATTCAACGGTTAGATGAATTGCGCACATTTCTCAACATCGTCTTTAGCTATTTCGCTTTTGAGCGACACCCGAATGCTAATAAATACAATTTTAAGTTTCGAGTGTTCAATAATCCGTAATAACCTAGTTACGCATTATCTAAGCACACTTAATCCAAGCATGCAACACAAGGTGCGTTTAGACAATGAACGGAATCGGCACGTGCCGCTCGTCCGTGCTTTGACGGATTGCACGTCGAACCCGCTCACACTTGCCTTCAATTTATTTAGAAAATATTATCCTTCTATTCTGATGGTAAATATAAAATGTATTTCCTAGTCCAGTGTGCTTCAACGTCCTCTAAATTGGTGAGGTTGTGAAATGATCTATCGTTTAGACGCCGCCGCTTTAAGAGTGTAATCAGTTAAGAAATTTCGTGCAATTTTTTCTGCCGCACCGGCGTTTGTACCAACACACCCCGAATTGAAGACGCAAAGTAGTAATTTGGGGAGCCAAATTGAGCTAATTTACCACGCCTAAACGTCCGTCATTTTGCAACATTTGGCTGGTTCAAGCATTTTTTGGGGCTCTTCAACAACAACGATAAAGAAAAACGGCACTTGCGCAGCAAAACTAAATAGAGATAGATATGTAAGGATCACGTTCATGACGCATAACAATATTTGACGCAACTGCATCAGAGCAATTAAAATGGCATGGAAACGAGACTGATTAGAAAGGTGAACTTGGTAAAGAAAAAGAATCCAATCAGGTTGGTAATCATTGCCAGACTGTTTGGAGTAGTTGAGTCGATCTGTTATTGGCATCGGAGAACGATGTCTGTTAGTCACCGGGATAGTTATTTTCGATCCAATCTAAGAAAAGTGAAAAGTTGATAGCAACTAGAAAGCAACCAGCCGTGGCAATTTGGTGGCTAAAAAGACGAAGAAAGGAAACCAATTAACTTGCCTAGACTACCATACTGACAGTCCCCGTTACAACGCCCATGTTCCGTTGTTGCGAAAGCTTCCAACGTCTCACTAATTAAGCTTGACTGGGAAGATTCCATCACCAATCAGACTGAAGTTTGGGCGACCGAATCTTAATCGATTTACCGAGACTGTTGTCGGTTGTTCTGTGGAGAACTATTGCACGCGGATAAATGTGAAAGAAGATCTCCGCGACGTGAATTCTTCGGCGAACCGTTAATGTGTCGGTTTAGTGCGAGTGTGACGTCACAGACGCCATGTTAAAAGCCTATCTCACGGAAGTGTGCGTCGTCGCATCGTCGAAGAAAGAGGAAACCGCAAACTATTTTAGTGGTTAGCATTTGCGGGAAAAAATGGGAGAATCACACAATGCATCAGTGCTGTACAGGGGAGCTCCTGATTAGATTCGATTAAGATAATATAAAATGTTTGTTAAGGAGGTTCACCGGTGAATGAACATCTTATAACACCCCCCCCCGTAGGCGACCTGGAAATAAAAAATAAGACGGGGCGGGGAAAAAGTTGGCGTCCTACCCCCGCACGCCCAATGGAGTCTGGGAAAAAATATTTCGAGTCCAGAAATCCATTTTTCCATCACCAGTTTCTATCACCATGTGATAAGACTTCAAGAGTTCCCACTACCCTGATCTTTTCCCCGTTGTAGTTGGGGGCGACCGCAAGCCCTGAGCTTCACCAGCGGGCACTGGCGCAAAGACGAGTGCAAGGTTCCCCATCCCAGCGATGAATTTAAATCGAAAATAGTCACCCTGCAGCAGCTCCAGAGAGCGAGAGTTCCGGCCCAATCTTCATTGTCATGCACTAATTGGCAGACAGCGCTGCCAAAGAGCTGGGTGAGCCAGCCTCGACGCAACGTCACAGAAGTATGTCAGCGCCCCCAATATCCGCACACGGCACTAGTTTCGCCAGTAAAGTGAGGCGTGGGCAGAGATCGAGCCGTCGACGTCGCATCACACTAGAGTGTTATGTGCAACGTCAATCAATAGTCATCAAACTGAATAGAATAATTTCCTCTCATAAAAAATTGACTCGTTTTAATAAAATAAACCGGGATGGATATCGAATCATGGGCCCCGGCAATTGGATTAAGACAGCGTCTCATTTCGTAAATAATAATTTCCATGAAATTTTATGTGCAATTTTTATTCTTATTCCAGTGTACCTGACGGATTAAATTAAAGATATAATCAATCAACAAGAACTGGTGTGTTATATACAGAGTATATAAATTTTTTTAAAGCTTTTTCCTTTCATTTTTACATTTTTGAAACCAGTTTTTGTGCTTATTTTATGTTTTTCTCTTCGTAAGAATTTTTTTCTAGATATGTAATGTCATGTGACCACTCTGAAGAGAAGCTGCATAAACGACAGAAATGTCCCCGCATTTATATGCGAGTTCGACAGGGCGTTTACCACCACGACAAAGCAGATATACGACCCTTTTCAACTCTCGAATCGCCCTTATATGGATAAGTGCAAGGGGGTTAGAGGGGAAACAGGCGTGATAGCCGATAAACCCAAAATGCATTTGTATGGGTACGCCATTTCTCTCGCCTTAGAGTAGTCATAACGTAGATCATCAAAAATATTGAAACAAAGAGGTGGGGTGACAGAAATTTTATGACTACTACAGAAAATCTGCAAGAGACTTGCTATCACGAAATAACAAATGCAACCAAACAAAGTTTTTGCAACAGTACAAAAATAAAGTATTCGCCTTAAAAATACATAGAGCCGAAGACGTGCATGCGTGTATTTCGTTTGTTCTTTTCTTTGTATGTGTGACTACAGAGATCTCTGTATTTTCGTTAGTCAGACAATAAATTATTTGTTTTGCCCTGTTCAAAAATATACCTGTACATCAAAATGATATATTTTACAATATGATGACATGTATTGGGTGAACCTGAAACTATGGACCCTTTTTATTATTTTTAACAAGTCGACCAAAAATAGTCCGATTATTATCAAATTTGGGAAATCAAAAAATGACCAGAGAAGAATTTAACAATAAACAATTTTACGGATTCATAATTGGTTCGGGGCAAAAAGATATCGTTGATAGCCGCAATTCGCCGAGTATAAAATGTAATGGAGATTAGTTAAGGAGAGGAATGACATATATCCACATCCTCAATTCGATTAAATATTAAATCTGTGTCTTGCATAATTTGGTTATTTAGCCTCTTGGCTTTAACAATTACAGTAAGGTACTGTGAGCATCAGCACTGTGCTCTGAATACAATACAAGATCGGCGGCTTTCCAGTTAAACCTGTGGCAATTATATTTTACATTCAGTATCAAAGTGTCTCACCCACCAGATAAACCGCATAGAGCCATGATAGCATTACTGCACTGCACTTTATCCGTATTGGGACGAACAATCAAAATGTAAATTGAATATGTCTTAAGGGAAGAACTAAGGTAAAATCAATGGTAAAATCAATAAACTGCTCCAGTACGTAATCCCGAGCGAATCCTATAATAATTATCAGGTGAACAAAAGGACCATTTCACCAAGGACCATTTCACCAAGAACCATTCACATTTTTAATATGCGGGAATCGAGCAATCAATCAACCATATTTTCGTCGTATCAACCGCGCGTAAGCGAACTGGGCGGAAGACACGCAGTGCGGGTGTTAAACCGCGTGAATCATCTGTCGAGTTGAGTTCTCGATGCAGAATCAACCTTGAATCAGTAGTTCAATCCAACATTGTAAAAAAGGGTCTCTGTAGTAGCTGACATTCTGGAATACTTCAAACAAAAGGTAGAAGCCGATGGAAAAATCCCGTAATCAGTAACTCGGCTACTAAGTAACGTAATAAAAACGGGTTTATAGTTGACTCACGAATATTACAGGCATGTAATTAAAAAATAAAATTACAACTATATTGGAATATCGAACATGGTAGGTGTATAGATGAAAGAACACGTTGTAACCAATTCCGTAGTTGATGACTGCAACCGTGCCGAAATGAGAGATGGACGTTTCCGAAAGCTAGCTTGGGCTCTTCATTTCGGCACGGTTGCAGTCATCAACCACGGAATTGGTAACCACGTGTTCTTGCATTTAGTTTTAAAAAAATGCTTGTTTGGGAGGTTCACCGTTGATTAAACATCTTAACCCCCCCCACAGGGGGCGACTTGGAAATTTTGTCTAACCTAGGCTGCATAGAAAAGGGATCTTTAACGTCCCGAGGTACGGGTCATGATTTTACTTTTATTCCGAAAGAAGGCGTATCAAGGAACTTCTCTCGCCCTAAAAATTCCGAAGCTATCAACCGGAATCGAAACCGCGATCACGGGCCACGAGGAAAACACGCTATCCTCTCGACCACTAGACACCTCTTCTTCCATCTATACACCTACCATGTCCGATATTCCAATACAGTTGTAATTTTATTTATTTATTCACATACCTGTAATATTCGTGAGTCAACACAACTAATAAAACCACTGTTTATTACGTTACTTTATTGTCGAGTTTCTGATTACGCTCCAGTAATCACCTTCATTTATCTCGTGGAATACTTCATTCAGTTAGCAGGAAGGAGGCGATGGCCCAGAGCTATAGCCGTTGACCTTACATAAATCACATAATCGACTAAGAATCAAAGATTCCGGTTTGATGAGAAAAAGAAAAACGGAGGAAACAAAATATGTTATACGCGGTCTAAATGCAAATCATAATGGAAATACCAGTTACCATCGAAAATCCATAAATAAATGAACCACTATGAATGACTTTGCTTAAATTTACCCAGTCATTACTCTCGACAAAATTAGAAATTCGGTCTACTCGATGGGTGGGTGTAATATCCCGTAAGGTCGAATTTAATCAGAAATTTAATACAAGGAATCAATCATCCTTCTTAGAGGCAAGATTGTGTTTGAAATTCGAACCCCAGTAAGGGCTCTGGTTGCCTGCGTCCCATACGATGAAAAAGATCAGAGATGAAATCTCAACACCTGGGGAGGAGGGCGATAAGAAAAACGTTGTTACATTTACAGTGAATTAATTTGAGCCAGTAGAATGAAATAAAAACCAACCTAACTAGTTGGCTACAGTCGTTTCACTGATTCATAGTGACAGCCACATTCAAAACCAGCACCGTGTTTGTTGGAATACACATTCGATATGCGGCAACAAGATCCAATCGATCATCAAACATGGCCGGCATAGGATATCCGCAATTGAGATTCGGCACACACACGCACAAAACATCGACGCACCACCAAAACCAACGGGCGCGGCACGCCGGTATCGGTGGTTTTAGAGGAATGGCCAAGGCGCAATCATAAGCCACCCTGCTGATCCGGTCGCACGAATATCGAACGCAGAAACGCCGCGAGATGATGGTGGGTGGACACCACAGCAGCGAACATGAGGGTTCGACACCACCACCACCTTAACAGATATACCTTGAATTGCCACAACTGACCAACGCCTATTATTTATGCATTCAAAAAGAAACACACATACACACGGCAGAATAGGGCGAGGAAAGTGGAAGAAAAAAATTAGTCGATATTTTCCGTCGGCCGCGACCCAGAGAAAAATGGTACCACTACCGAAGCAGGTCAACACCAGACCTGCAACATATCGTTCAACAACAAAAAAAGCTACACATAACAGTCTATAGCAGTCATCGTCGCCATTGTCGGGGGAGTAGGGGGGGACACCATTGACGACACACTCACCTTTTTCTGACTGATGGGCGGTGGAACAACCGCAACATTCATCGATATTAATGAGAGAGGATATTCCGCGGAAATACCGCACTCAAACCTAGTATAGTCCGGTTCCCCACGCTTTAGAGGGCTAGAGCACAGAAAAATAGCGCACCAGAAATTGATTCGAGCGAAAATCAGGAACTCGGGTCCATTCTTCCCCAGTTTTTCTTAGAAATTTTTATGTTCCTTGTTTTTTTTCCCTTCTCGACGCCACTCACACTCACTACAAGTCCATTGCAGATGCGCGTGAGATGTCCATTTTTTCCCCCCTTTCACATACAGCACCAGCACTGCTGCTGATTCTAGGAGATCCTCCCCACCACCACCCTTCCGTTTTCTCTATGTACAAGTGGCACCGACCACCAGGAACACACACGCGAGCTGCTCGGCTTTGCTCGCGCAACCTTTCGTCACTCGCGCGACGACGCGGCGATGTATGTGGCACGCACAAACGCACACGAAAATGGCACGACCGAGAATGGGGTTTCGCTTTTTCTCCCTTCCCCTAGCAGTTTTGGAACGCGCGCACGCGGGCGCGATAGTCTTCTACAGCGGTGGTCGCGATGGTGATGATCGTATCGACCATCGATCGATAGTTAGTGAGATTGCGAAGTTCTTTTGCCAAAACGTTTTCTTGTGATGGCGCTTGCAATTTCAATTTGGACATCTGCTGGAACACTTTGGCACTGCCGTTGGAGTCACTCTTGTAAAGTGAATCACCGATGTCACCTGACTATTTTAATTGTTCCAATTACGTCGGCCTCTTTGAATTAATGGTGTCGGATCCTGCGTGGTGGCTCGTGGGCCGTGGCTAATTGTCTGATCAACAGAACAAAGATACTCATTTGCAAATGCGAGGAAATGATGTTGCAGTTCAATATCCGAAAATTCAGTTAATTCTATCCGAGCGGAAATTGCACCATAAACACGAATCGCGATTTGCATGTCTCAAGTGACAAACAAGTTTTGCTTTCAAACTTAAAAAGCACTTAACAAAAAAAGCATTTCAAACGAACACACATATGCCACAACCTAGAGCTTAAACAATCTTGTCGTGAAATCAAACTGTCATTTTGAAAAGGAATTTTCGTAGATCAATATCGTCTATTGCCTAGTCAAATAGTTCAAAAAACAAGAAAACGGCTCATGCAATTCCACATTTTGACATTTTCTTGATTCAGTTTCCGAACAGGAGAAAAAAAAAAGGATCAGTGATCGTCCGTACTTCAGTATCGATATTTTGCTATCGAGTGCTTTTATCCAACAGTATCGCACGTAATTCCCTCATATCAGCTGCATTGGCGCGCGCGCCTACTCACAGTGCTCACACACACCACATTCTCCACGGCGAATCTGCGCCTGATCTGCCGACCGACGTCTGTGCCGCAGCGAGGCCTGTTGCCAAGGGCAACGGGGGAAAGTATACGCGTGCCGACGAGGGAGACAAAACGACTGCATCGACTGTGCTGTATGTGTGTATCATACGTGCGGGCGCCACGGCCACAGCGCCGCCTTTAAATGCCTTTAACATTAACAGACAGCAGGGGGAAGGGGAGAAAGGGGAGGGGCGCATGCTCCTGCACGCGTTCGTAGTCCGTTTCACAATGCTGGCAAGTAAATATCGCCCTGGGCAAAGAATTCAATGGTGGCCCCCCCAATCTTGCTCGAATATTTCAAGTCGATATATCAAATGTACAACATTTGATGTATCACATTGAATCACATTGATCAGCATTAAAAAAATTACAGTTGCAGATTCGGCAAGCCAACATTTAAAATAATACAATTAAAAGTTCGATAAAGGAGACAATGGTAGTTTAATCAAAAATAAAAGATTTTATTTTTGGTGAAAATAACAATTTGATATTTCACACACTGAAACATTGACAAACGCTGCGTCAACATTAATTCAAGCCCAAAAATTTAATCGTTCGATATTTTTATATCTCAATTTACTATTTTTTACTATTTGGCGCCTTTAATCTGAAATTTAAAATCTTGTACATTATTCTTTTAAGTGCCTCACCTCGAAATTAAAATTTGCCTACAAAATACCAATTAATAAGATTATTGCAGTCCAGAATCCTCCAAGTCAATCATCAGGACCTTCATCCTTTCAACATGTTTAGTTGAAAGATATATGTTGTCATCGGAGAAGTACACAATAGAAAAAGAGGACAAAGCATCAAACTTGATGCGCACAATTGACGAAAAGATGAAAAGTGCGAGCGTAATTTCCGCGCTCAATTCACCATTCAATCTGATTCCCCACATTATTTAAACTTCTTTTACGAACGAAGGTAAGTAAATATTGCGAGAAGGGTGCACAAGAGTCACAAATTAACACCCCCGGTCTAAAAGTAAAGGTGACACGAAGATGGCCCGGTTGCTCTTTAAAATGAGGCGCCAGCCAAATTCACAATTCATTCGCCATCCGCGTCGTTCGTCAATGGGGAGAGACTTCACTAGCGAGGTACAGACCCACGATTCGATTGCAATGTGAAACAGACCTACAGATCGATGTGAACAGGCCTGAGAGCTCGACGACATGCGTCGAGTCGCTCTTACGTAAGGACCATGACAAGTACGGTATATAGGAGAGATATATGAACTACGGACAGGGAGAAAATGCGGACATTGTCTCTCTCCATGCTTCTCCGCTCGCGCCAAACTGTGTACATGGGGCTATAATGATATCAAAATGTGGCATCGCACGCAGTTCATGGCACTGCGCTATTGTCACGACCCTATCTGTCGTCGCGCGTTACGCTTTTTCCAAACCCTCTTTCAGAAGACGAAATTGCTTTTGATTCAGTCGGTCGGTTCTCTCTCACCCAGTGTGTGTGTCTATTTATATGGCCCTGGGTGCAGCTGTCCTGGAGGCAGGCGGAAGAAAAGCGAAGTATTACGCCAACACAAATTAATAATACTCGATCAGGAAAGAGTTGGAAACTCAGATTCAGTTGGGCGAGCGACAAAATTATTCGCCGGCCTTGACTAATTATTTTTTGTGGCATTGCGATGTTGAAATTTAGCACTTTGTCACACTCAACACGAAATTTTATTCAATTTTTCAGCACGCGACCATCTGGCAGAACGGAGCAATCGTTATGTGCCGAGTGGAAGGTCATTCCACTGGCTTAATGGTCTGGCGAAAAAACAACCAATGAAATGAGCGAAGCACGAATTTCACGAAATGTATGAGCGTGATCATAACATGCAATGCTCCTCAACCGTTAGAGGAATGAAGTAAATAAACACAAATTAATTTCAATCACAGAAGTGAAACATTTGGACACCACGAAAAACTGCCACTTAAAAAGGTTCTGAATTTCTTTTATTCTTAAAACCTTCATGGTTCCATAAACATATTCAGCAAATTGTCTCAAATGAAGAATAATTGGATATTGCTGGACGAGACGCGTAGCAATCTTCTTTATTAATTCTCATAGACGCCACCGAGAAATAAAATGGCAGAGAACCATCAGTTGAAAAGAGTATCTACAGCCTGATACACGGGTAAAGACTACAAACGTTCACAGCAGTCATCAGTCAAAGAGCCAAGCGGAATAAATTATTCACTTGGTTACCAGCGGCCCCAGATTCGATTTCCAGTGCGCTAGATTTGGTTGAGGCATAAATTATTTATAGCAGTATACCTTGTATTATTCAATCCCATGAACATACATAAGATGTCTGACCGCTTGGAATTGTGAAATTGCCAATGAGATGTATAGATAACGTAGACCAGCCGAAAATAAATGGCATATTTGATTCAAACAGGGTGTGCTACCATTATTGTTAAGAACACAAAAAAAATGAAAAAAGCCAGCGAATCCTTTTCAAAGCCACACCATGTCCACATCTGCCCGAAGAGAAAACCGAAACCGATTGGGCTCGAACCCACAAACCTTGATTTGTAGCCCCTAGACCAACATGGAAGGGCAAACCGGGCAAGGTGCATACTCATTTATTCCTATTTTATTTATGCCAATTTTGGTTGATTGCGTTTCAGTCATAGTTAAGTGGCCAAAACGAACAGTCGATAACTGACTTCAGGGAGAAGCCGGTGCATTGCGTGATCGAGCAGCCAGTGCATTTTCCATAGATCACTTGAGATCTTACACGATTCTATGACGACATCTGAATGCATTGCCGACCGACCGCACTAACCGAAATTGCCAGATAGCGCTCTATACAACGCGCTGGAAATTACCCGGTTTTAGCACTCCACTTCACCAAATGAAGGAGACGAACGAACCCATCGAAACGTGGGTTCGCATCTCCGGAAACTCAGTTATTTCTACCTCTACGACACCTCATTTCCACGCAAATAATCCGCTAGGGCAGCTGAACGAACACAAACAAATATCGAAAAAAAATTGATTGAGATGGTTTCTGACCGTTCAATGCGGGGGAGACGGAAGATTACCTTGGGAAAAAAACGATGCAACAGGAAACTTGGATCGTCATTGGAAGTGATGAAATCGTGTGTTCGAATCTCAATAAACAGTTTCAATTCATTCCCAAGGTTTTACGGCTACAGGATCATTGCCAATGTGCCACATCATGCTTATCCAATAATCAAATATGACCTTTCAGATGTGCCTTCACGTAGGAAATGGTTACGAAACTGCAATATATTTTACAGATTGTCGATTACCGATAGCTATCTTATCAAGGAGATAGGCCTAGTTCCGGTGCATGTCCCATATTATAAAACAAGAAAACAAAAATTTCCATTTGGGACATAACTTGCGAACGGCTTAACGGAATTAAATCGACTCGTCGTAGCCCAGTCGGTATTGCGACTGACTGTGGCTCGGCGGTCCCGGGTTCGATTCCGGGCGCGGGCTCTCGAAAATTTCGATCCTGGGGTATTGGACGTGCCCCTCGCACAGTGCTTGAGCACCGTGAGGGGTACAGAACGCCTCTAGTGCGGTTGACTACGAGTACGCCCAGGGTGCGGCAATTTTATTGCTCACTGCTCATAGATAACATCACACTGTTATATTTTCTAACATCCTTTCGGTCATTTTCTAATATTTCTTGAAAACAAAATAAGATATATGAAATTCTTAACTGAATTCAACATGGGTAGTCAGAAACTTAAACAAAGGCCACCGAATCTAGTCCAAATGGCAGTAAACCCATGTTATATGAATTGCACATGTCATGAATGCAATGATAAAATAACAATGATTACTGTACAACTAAGCTAAGAGACTATCCTTAAATGTGCCGTTAGCCTTTGCCGTGCACAGGAGTTTTCCTCTAATAATTTAAAACCCGATTTAATGGTGACATACTGTTTTGTAATGTAATTGTATTAACGTAATACGTGTAACGGAATGTATAGAATGTATTAACAAAACCGGCAATCCATTATTTGTTTAATGAAACATGGAAAGTTTAAATATGAGATTGGGTGGTTCACGTTTCATTGGAAACGAGGATAATCATTTCAGGTCACCATCGACGTAATACAAAATATCATTGGTTCAACCACCATTTCTTTGCATCGGAATTCTGCTCCCCATACAGGCCATACTGTTCACATAAATACGAAAATAAAATTTTCGGTACATTTCACGAAGCCTGAAGTACCAGTAGCTAATCTGATTAGTCGCCGAACAATAATCTAACCAATTCTTGTTTAACTGCTCTAACAGGAGAAGCCAGGAATCAATCGACACTTCAGTGACTTCACTTAGCCTACTTGTACAGAACATAAAATAATTTGGTTATGACAAACACAAGAAAGTAAAAAATCCAATCGATTTAACATACCCATTGTATCGGCAGAGAAATGCCTGATGAATTTACCAATCGCAGACTATGCTGAGAAATTCGCGATATTCCATTGGTGAATAGGCATTGGCACCCGTTCCATACAGAGCACAAAAAATACTCAAGATTGACGTTGGAACTGCGCGTTCGAAAAAAAAAAACCTGTACCACTGAACTGATAGTCGCCTTGAGCAGAAGCAGATTGAAGATGAAAGTGGACCAACTGCACGCAAGGGATTGCCCAAATTTTAAATTCGAAGAGAGGCGGGGAGCTGTAGACCTACATAACGGCGATCATGTACCGCGGCTGGACACTCACTTCACCTTGGCATTAAAAGAGAGACGCACAATGAGTGAAGCTGCAAATACAGTGGGAGGCGCGCTCACACAAACATTACTAAATAGGGTGTCTTAATAACTTGTTGCACCTTGGCCAACTTAGGTCCGTCAGGCGTGTAGGTGGAGCAATGGCGTGTGACGAGAACAAAAACCGGATTGCTGGTAGGTAAATAATTCCATGTGCTCGAAAAATTAGCATAGATTCAAAAGAAGAAAAGCGGGCCGAGAAAGTATTTCTTTAAAAGTATATTTATTAGTTAGTCACTACGACTACCGTCTTCCAAGAAAAAATTGCACATATAATCAGCAGAAATGTTAAGAGAGCACCTACCAATTACGCAGAGTAGAATGAATAGATCACCGTTTTCATTGGTGGAATGGAAGAACTGGATTTAAACACGAAAAATGAGAAATTGCGAAAAATATAAAATCCAAACGACAACGACGTCATGTTTTCATGGCGAACAATGGAGAGAAAATGTAAATGAATGTAAATGTAAAAGAAAATGTAAAGTTTGCCGAAGCCTTTGTACAGCGCCGACAGACGGCAGTCGAAGTTGGATAGTTTAACGAAACCGTATTATGAAGTTTCTATAAAAACCAGTTTTTTCTCAACTCAAAGTGGGGGAGGGACTATTTCATCACTCTGGCTTTCATCCCTTCAAATAAAAAAATCAAGATATCTTCAACATTCTTTGATTTTTGTCATGTCTTGAACTCCCTACAACATTATCTTCCGGATTTCATTACGACTATCCTAATTTACACTAATTTTATAAAACAGCAAGAAATATTCAAAATAATTTTACGTAAAAAATAATTAAAAACAGAAAAAGCTGAATTATGTATGATGTTAAGTAACCACGACAGACGACAGAGCAAAAATCAAATGCAAGAAACTAATTACTGAACAGTTTACAGTTTGGACACTATTTTTAAGGAACTTGAAAACCCGGTCTCCAATGATGACTCAGGCATCGATAAGAATTCGAAAGAAAGTGCCATCCCAAACTGCTGCTGACGCCGAAAGAATAACAGTATGAAAACAACTACCACCCACTATCGGAATATTTATGGACTATTCCTCGAATCACCACTATTAGAATTGTTGCGAGAAATTGCCGCCGAAGCGGAGTCGACCAGAGAAACACTTGCCAACGAAACCGCTTTGCACGAGAAGATTCGTACACCGGCAACCATTTTAGTGGCATGTCCTTTATTGGGCATGAGTTCGTCTTTTAGGCAGCCTCACCGTGGTAGGACTTCCCCTATACCTGCTATCAGTCAGTCGTCAATGAATGACGAAATCTCACATTCGTGTACTAAGCATGTGGCAGGCACATACATTTTGTAATATGGTCGGTTGCACCGAGCAAAGACACCCACATCTTTTCTCTTCTCCCTCAAATACATGTACCGTGTTCACACGTCAGCTGCAGGTTAAATGTTCCTGCATCATCACCTCCTCAGCACCAACCATCAATAGAGACTAACCACATAGGGGGATAAACGTTATTAATTTCCACCAGACTCATGGATTCAAACCCGTGTGAAATTGTCAACACAATCTAGCATAAGCTAGGCAAGATAAATATTAATTAGAATATACAATAGTTTATTTTCGAATTACCCCCCCACACTGATGTAGATGCGAACCGTGAACATAATACGTTCAATCAATTCTCAAGGTTTTAATAAGTCTAATTCTCTTGTTCTTTATGAAAACATTAAATATTTTTTGCGCTTTTAGATTTCCAATCCCAATTTCTAGTTTCCACATCCAAATTTCCAATTTCGAGGTCTTCCTCGATACAGTTATGGAACTGCTACATCATTAAAAATATGATGTTCGTTAAGAGGATCCCCAGCATGTTCGCCTCCCCCTCCCCGGGAGCGACCCGGTAATTTTGTCTATCCTTAACTTGATGATATCGTACAGGCATGGATCTCACGACTCTACTTCCATTCCGAAGGAAGGTGTGTTTAGGTTTCGATCGAAAAATTCCATAGGTCTCTGTCGGGAATCGATCCCCAGCATGTTCGCCTCCCTCTCCCCGGGAGCGACCCGGTAATTTTGTCTATCCTTAACTTGATGATATCGTACAGGCATGGATCTCACGACTCTACTTCCATTCCAAAGGAAGGTGTGTTTAGGTTTCGATCGAAAAATTCCATAGGTCTCTGTCGGGAATCGAACCCCGCGTCATGGGCACAGATAGCAAAAACGGTCACCACTATTGCCCACGAGACCCCATCAGGTGGTTTAAACTATTGTACACTGAATGTGACTGCCCAGTATATATCTCATATTTTTTTTTTTTTTTTTTTTAATTCACTGAAGTGACGGATCACAACAGGAAGATTCTGTACCCCTCTCAGAGCT